>CP144694.1:11621714-11921714 GCA_036885675.1 Vigna mungo | reverse complement strand
AGTCTGGCCGCCCTCTTTTGTCAAAAGAATACCTATGAAATTGCAATAGGGCTATTTATAGCTGAGGAGCGTCACAGAAATCAGGCCCAAGCCTAGCAGACAACCGCCCGGCGTCACACTTATGCCACCCGGCGGTTTGCCCCTAATCTCGCCACCGCCCGGCGGTTTGCCTCTAATCGCAAAACTGCCTGGCTGCACCGCCAGGGCGCTGGACAGTGGCTCCCCCTCGCATTTGGCCACCCAGCGTTAGATTTTGGGCGCTGGGCGGTTCCTAGACTCTTCTTTCTTCATGTTTCTTCATCTTTCTAGAGTCTAAGACCTTCCATCTTCAATCTCATTCTTCATCTTTATCAAAAATGCTGCAAAACAATGCAAAACAAGCATAATATTGCTAAAAACAGCTTTTGACTCTCAATTGACTCAACTAACGTGGTTTGCTTGATTCTAAGCTCATTCTAAGCCTTATAGGGTGTATTTTGGTCTCAAATGAAGCATGAAAATAACTGTTTTTCAACAATTATCACAACCCCAAACTTAGAATTTTGCTTGTCCTCAAGCAAATAAAACAAAACTTGGCCTTCCATTTTTCATCCAATCATTCAACCTTCATGAAATTCATGACAAGAACTACTCAATTTCAGATTTTCAGTGAAGTCGAATCAAAATGCATGCATGTTTTCAATCCAATTCAGTTCACATGATCACATATTTATCAACAGATGATACACTTTATGAATGACCAATCCACTAAGCAAAAATGTAAACATGAAATTTATCAATTTCTCACCAAGCAAGTGTTTCACTCAATCACTCAAGTGTTTAAGGTGACACTCCAACTCTATTATTCACAAGTCACATGAAACAACATTGCCATTCATCTCAAACAATCAAAATCTTTAATGCAAATGCCATCATAAGGACTTTTCTAAGGCTTGTATTAAGGCTAGGCTAACAAGAAATTTTTTTTTTCTGGAATGCAAAATCCTTGAGTTAAGAGAGCTACAAAAATGTTCAGAATTTAAGCACAACTCTCTTCCTCACCAACCTCACTTATTCCCAGCTTCTTCCCTTTTCTTTTAATTTTACAATAAGCTCATTGATGAATCAATATTTTATACCATTAACTTAGTTTTTCGCGCCGAATTGTGTTGATGATTTGCGCTTAATTCTTAGTTATTGTGTCATTTTCACCATTTGGGCTTAATTAGACCAATAATTCATATTTTAATTAATTTGAATTAATTGAACTTAATTATTCCTATTTTTATTTTCAGGACAATTTTGGAATCACACTGTGGGACTTTTGGAAGGGCATAAATTAAGTGAAGACTCTCCATAGGGCAATTTAGTATTAATCTAGCTTAGTTTAGTAGTTTAGATTTTATAGATGAATTTTTGTAATGTGGACTAATTTTTCTAATTTGGACTAAGCCCAATAGTAAAAAAAAACATGACTTGGCTCTAGGGTTTTAGTGTAGGTGGACCCCACCCATTGGAGGACACTTTTCAGACCTAGGGATTCCAAGAGGGGGCGTCACTTTGCCTTGCAGATTTTTGGCTTGGACTCTCGGTATTTTCATGGTGGTGCTCCTCCCAGCCGTCACTTGGTTTTCTTTCTTAGTTTTTGGCTTTGAAACATTCTCTTTGGAGAGGGAAGAACCATGTTAACGATGATGGACTTTAGATGAATGAAAGAAAACATATTTTTTTTCTTTACCTTTTGATTAGCTGCAGCCATCACTTTTGTCTTTTGTTCCTTTGGTTTTTGAACGTCTGGAGATGGAATGGGAAATGAAGGGCTCCTTAGTTTTATTTTGCAGCGTGACTTAGAAGCAGCACACGGAAGCACTTGAATCAAGGGCAGCAGCCACCCACACATTGCGTTTTTAATTTACCTTTTTTTTATAGAAGCGGTGCAGCATGAAGCATCAATGTTACGGAAGCATGGGTCTAGACAATTTGTATGGCACATTCCAGATTTTTATTTAGTTTAAGGGTGGCAGGTTCCCCTTGCAGTGTTGCGCCAATTTGCTTGGAGAATGAACTGAAGTTTTGTTTGTTCTATTGGATAAAAAACCAGAATTGAAGAAGTGATTATGCTGGCGTAGGTAGAGTATGTGTACGGTGCTGGGATTTATATTTTGGAGTTAATTATTTCCTTTCTTCCAAAAGAGATGCACATGTAATTTATTAGCTTTGCATTGAAAGAAAAATAGGTGTGCAATGTGCAACGTTTCTTTTGCTTTGAATGATTGAGAAAGTGTGTGAAACAGTGATTGAATTGGTGTTGTCACGGTCTAGAATTCCTGGCTGCTGGAAGGGTTAAGCATTTCTTTGCTTTCATAGTATAATAAATAGTAGATTAGGTGAATGTGTGGTGATGGGATGTGAAACCCTGCAGCTGGTTGCTTAGCTTTACTTTATTTTAGTAATGAGAGGAGATTAGTAGGTAGGTGGCATTAGGTGTACGGTGGTAGCATTTTGAGGAAAGAAAGTTAATTCTTGCTTGGTGATTAAAGTGTTCAACCGGTAGACAAAAATTGGGGCTGCAACAGATTGAATTTGAAGATGCAAATGGTGTTGATTGATTGGCTTTTGTGTTACGGCTGTAAGCAAATGAAGCACATTATCTTTTGGAGAATGAATTGGGAGTTGATGTGAAGGGAGGTCACGACAATTGGGAGAAAGTGCATTTTGACGTTAGCTTTGGAAGAAGAGTGAAAATCATTTTCTCTACCTTAAATGCAAATGAGCATGTTTGGTAAAAAAAATTAGAATTGTTTATTTTCTTTTGTTTTGAATTAATTTGCCTTTTTAAGATTAATTGTTTTTAATCTCTTTAGTTTAATTTTGCATTTAATTTAATTTAAATGTGTTTGGATATTTGTTTAGTCTAGTATTTGGTTTAGGATTTTCACTCTCTTTTATGCTTTAATTGATGTTCGGATGTGTTTAATTTTTATTTTTAATCTTGTCAGTTACATTCACAACAAAACTTTTCACTAAACCCCCCCCACTTTGTGTTAGACTTGACTCTGAACCGCAGTTGGTCTTTGAGAGACGACCTAGGGGTCATTCCCTAGCTATACTGCATTTCTAAATTGCAATCAAATTTGTATGGGCTGCGACATCCCATCACTCATCTTCATGCTTTTCTTCTTTTTTTTCTTTTTCTCATGCATTTTTCTTTTTCCATATTGGAGCTCAATGCTTTTTCAATTTCCTTTCAATTTCCCCCACACAACCCCAAACTTGAACCTTGTCAACACATACATTTAGGCTCAACCTAACTCAAGGTAAAGAATCTCAAATCAAGGGTTTACTTCCTGTTTCAGGCTAAGGTTCAAAAAGGGTATAATATTTGAAACACTTTGGGTGAAAAATTCGGCTAGAGAAGGGTTTTCAAAAATGGCCTTGATCATATGATATTCACATGCAATTTAATCAATCATAAAGATTAAGGCAATATCATTCATGTTTTCCAGTGAACAATACATATAACAATGAAAACTCTGGAGCTCAATACCTCACACAACATGCTTTCTCACACATCATTCATTCATACACCCTGCTTAGCATCATAGCCACAATCATAATTTATCACACATCTGTCCACATTGCTAGTGAACTTGAATATCAACATGCAACACAACTCAATTATCATTCACATCACATCATCATCAAGCAGACTTATCACGCATGTCATTCAGTCAAACATTGTCAGAAAAGTTTCAAGCCAAGCATAAACACTGAAAACACAAATTCAACCTATTCTAAGAATTCAAAGTGCAAAAGTGAAAGAGAGAACCTAGGTTGCCTCCTAGGAGCGCTTGTTTAACGCACGAGCCTGACCCAAACCTGTTTTAGCACTCATCAGCACGTGCCTCCCAACGCCCTTCAGCAGGTGTACTGTCCTGTGATCTTCAGTGACTTTGTAAAAATTAGCATCCCCCAGTAGAGGCCACCCAAAAATTACATGTCCAACGAATAAAAATAAATAACAAATTGTTTTATAATACAAAAATGTGTTTTCCAGCAAGTCAAATCTTCTTCTTCACGTTGGGGTCTCCATCGTCCCAACTCCTCAACTGTTGTTGTGGAGTATGGCCTTCTGATCTCGACCACTCCTTCCTCTTTAAGTTTCCTGTTGACAATCCACTTACTGTTTTTGTATCTTACTGACATGCCACGCAGGAATGGTGTGTGCTCTGAGTGGGTTGGCTCTCCTTTGTCTACCTCCTTCTCTTCAAGTATCTGCAAAGTATTGCAACTATTAAGATGATCAATACCTGTGGTGTTCTCCTCCTTTGCAACTTCACTTCTGGCCCTTTTATATCTGGATCTTCTTCTTATTCTCATTTTGTTGTCTTCAGAGCCACTATAAGTTAGCACTTGGTCTTGATCTTTTAACAACATTCTCCCGTTATGGACACATATCACCATTCTAGAAGTCCTCATGAAAGGTCTTCCCAAGATTAATGGAATTCTTCCCTCATTTTCCATGTCCACTACTAGAAAATCAATCAAGAACTCCAACTCCTCAATTTGAACAATTGCATTTTCCACCATACCAACTGGCTTCTTAATAGACCCATATGCAACTGTTAGGGTAGTCTTAGCTGGTTTTAATTTTAGCCCTCCAATTTTTTTGAAATCACTAAAGGGCATCAAATTAACACTTGATCCTGAATCGATCATAGCTCTTCCTAAATCCACATTATTAATAACAGAAGGAAGAGTCAAATTTCCTAAATCCTTCAATGTTGGTGGATGTTCTTTTTTTCTAGGCTTAACAACCCTTTTCTGGTCTTCTTCATCATCAAGATCAATTACCTCTCCAAGATAGTACTTGATCCTCTTATCATAATCAGGAATTTGCGGAAGGGATGAGTCGATATTTTATTAACGACACTTAGTTTATTGTACCGAATTTAATCAGGGAAGTGTGCTTAATTGTCCAGTATTTTCCCATTTTTGCTAATAGTGCTTAATTTGACTGGAAATTCTAATTTTAATTAATTTGAATTCTGAGCTAATTATTTGCATTATTAATTGTAGGGAAATTTTGGAGATACATTTTTGAACATTTGAGAGGGCACCAAACAATTGAAGGCTCTCCACAAACACATTTTAGAATTAATCAAATTTTAATTTAGTAAATTAGGCTTTTTAAACCAAATTTTGTTATTTGGGCTAATTTTGATAAAATAGACTAAAGCCCAATTGTAAAGATGATGACTTGGCACCCTAGGGTTTTCTTTTATGTGGACCCCACCCTTATTAAGGAGGGAACACATGGCCTAGCAAGGGGTGCCAGCCGCCACATTTTTTTGCTGGTCTTTCGTTGAACATGGAGATGAGCTTTTGTTTCTACGTTGTTTTCAATTTTCAATGGGATGAATGAATTTTATTTAGCATAGTTCAGCACCTTGCTTTTAGTGTTCTTTGGTTTTTTTTTCAGCACATGTCACGGCCTAGGTGGTGCAGCACGTTGCAGCCATGGGTCCGTTTCCTTGCTTTAGGATGCGCTAGTTATGCTTGCTTTCATTTAGATAAAGTGCTGATTTCATTGACTTGAGGGTGCTTCCAGCTGCCTCCTACATGGAACAATGTTTTATTTTCATTCACTTAGAAATGGG
This sequence comes from Vigna mungo, assembly GCA_036885675.1. Classification (NCBI taxonomy): domain Eukaryota; kingdom Viridiplantae; phylum Streptophyta; class Magnoliopsida; order Fabales; family Fabaceae; genus Vigna; species Vigna mungo. Next base: position 11,916,075 of record CP144694.1, on the reverse strand, counting down.
AGCACACGCTGTCAGGGATGATGGAATTTTATATGCACTTTCATTTTCTTTTGAGCATGAAGTCGTCATTCATTTTTTTTCAGCAATTAGCTTAGGAACGTTTTTTTTTATTTCTTTTACTTACTTGAAGAATAGGAGTCTATGATGGGATGTTGGCAACCATAAGTGTAGCTCTTTTTCCTTTATTCCTCTGAGAAAGAAGAAGCTAGGTGATTGGATAGGATAGGTGTACGGTGGTAGCTTTTTGAGGAAAGAAATTTTATTACTTGCATGGTGATTAATGTGTTCAATTGTTAGAAAATTAAAGGGCTGCAACGTTTCTTCTAGTGTGTGTCTTGTCTTGATGATGGAGTAGGTGACGAGATGGTTTCCCATTTCAATTTGGAAGAGGCGGTCACAGCTGAATCACTTGGTTTTCTTTTAAAATGAAGAGAAACATAACAACATTTTCATTTACCATTTCTATTTGGAAGCAGTGGGTCCCTTTGGTTTTTAAGAATAAAGGTGTTGTAACTTTTCTTGGAAGAATGAAGCTCACGGTCATGCTGCAGGGAAAAGAATGGAGTTCAATCACCAATTTAATTGCCTTTAAAATGAAAGAAAGGGTGCTACGTCTTTGTTTTTTTTTTTTTAAGTCTTGGAAGTTTGACTTGGATGAGGTCACGGCCAGGTTAATCTTTTTGGCCATTTATAATTTTGATTTTTTTAGTAGGTGCATGTGTCATTTGACTTGGAAGAAAAAAAATATGTTGTTTATTTCTTTAGCTTTAAATTAGTTTGAATTGTAAGTTTAGTTGTTTTTCATTTCTTTAATTTAGTTTTGCATTTAAATTATTTTAACTGTGTTAGATAGTTGATTGTAACAGTGTTGGTGTCTAGTATTTTAATTGTTTTAATGTTGTCTAATGAGTTCGGTCGTGTTACTTTAATTACCATGATAGCTTAAATTAACTTTGTTGGTCATTTAGCGATATTGCATTGCTTCTTTGAGATTTCTGAACTGTATTTGTAATTGCCACTTGACTTGGTTAATATCAAATCTGTATTTGCACTTGCAATTGGGTATAACTTAGTTGCCCAGTTGGTGTTGAGTCTTCTCTTAGTTGATGAAACTACATGGTGTAAATTAGATTTGATGTTAACATTGCGTCTCTTAGTTCGCTTTTATGAAAACATAATTAGCCTGCGCTTTGTTGATTAATTGTGTTGGATTAGAGGTTTGAGTTGGTTTTATTTTGTTGATCTGTGATAGGAAGCATTGTAATTAAGTTAATGACCAACCCTTTTCAGTCTATCTGTGAAACCATTTTTAGATCTGTGTTTCCATTTCTGTTTGCTTCAGTGTGTTGATTTTATTAATCCGTATTCACCACAACGTTTTCACAAACCCCCCACTTCGTGTCTAACTTAATTCTTGAACCGCAAAATTGGTCCTTGAGAGACGACCTAAGAGTCATTTCCTAGCTATACTGCATTTCTCCTATGCAATTAAATTTGATTGGGCTACGACACCCATTAGAGTGAAAAGTAGGTCTGGCCGCCCTCTTCTGTCAAAAGAATACCTCTAAAATCGCAATAGGGCTATTTATAGCTGAGGAGCGTCACAGAAATCAGGCCCAAGCCCAGCAGACAATCGTCCGACGTCATACTTATGCCACTCGGCGATTTGCCCCTAATCGCGCCACCGCTCGGCGGTGGCTTGGGCTGCCCAGCGGTTTGCCTCTAATCGCAAAACCGCCTGGCTGCACCGCTAGGGCGCTGGACAGTGGCTCCCCCTCGCATTTGGCCGCCCAGCGTTAGATTTTAGGCACTGGGCGGTTCTTAGACTCTTCTTTCTTCATGTTTCTTCATCTTTCTTGAGTCTAAGACCTTCCATCTTCAATCCCATTCTTCATCTTTATCAAAAATGCTGCAAAACAAGCATAATATCGCTAAAAACAGCTTTTGACTCTCAACTGACTCAACTAACGTGTTTTGCTTGATTCTAAGCTCATTCTACGCCTTATAGGGTGTATTTTGGTCTCAAGTGAAGCATGAAAATAACTATTTTTCAAGAGTTATCACAATATTCTCCTGTAGTTTTTTTAAATAGCAGGTTTGTTTTTGTGATATCCACTACTACAAAAACAAACCTGCATATCAAATACATGTTCAAATTCAATTTCAACACATCAAACAGATATTCAAATGTATTTTAACATCACATAAAGTACAAAGTCTAATAAAATACCATCTAATAAAATAGAATGTTTAAATCTAATAAGTATGGCCTATTATATAATCTAATGAAATATTTTGTAGCAGCTTTCCTTATGAATGAAATTGGCTTCTCAGGAATTGGTGTAGTAGTCTTGAATCTCTGCACAAAACAATTGATATTAATAAGTGTATATGAATTTCAAATTTTGGAGAAAATCAAAATTTGTTAGATTTAAATATTACCGTTTCCCAGCCTCTTGTGATATGAGAACGAATAATATGGGTCATCCAATACATTACATAGTATCCATACTCATATGACCCACTCTGTCTGTTACACTACAATATATCATCACAGTTGTAAATAGTTAGTGAAAAACATTAAAACAAAACAACTGTAAGAAAGTATGGCTTTAGCATATGTCAAACCTTGAGAGAAATTCATGCAATTTTTCTACTGTTTGTAATTGATCTTCCAACCATCATCATACTTGCTGGAATAGAACTATATATATATATATAAAAAAGGAGTTTTAGCATTCATTTATATAAAAAAGAAAGTCCAAACATTGAGGTTCTTACCAATAAACTAATTGTCTGAGATTTGTGGGAGGAGGCCTGTGCAATGAGGAAAACCACAAAGCATAGCTCTCGTGCATAGAAATAACAAGAAGCTACTTAGCCAAATTTTTACCCAAAGTGCTTGAATGTTTATACCTTTTTTGAACCTTGACTTAAACAGAATGAAAACCCTTGTGTTGAATTTTTCTACTTTGAATCGGGTTAATAGTTGTAATTGTATTCAAGGTTCAAGTTTGGGGTTGTGGGGAAGGTTTGAATGGCAAAAAGAAAGATATTGAGCTCAAGTATTGAAAAAGAAAAATACATGAGAAAAATAAAATCATGAAAGATAAGCTCAATGTAAAAATAAAAGAAAAAGTGAAGAAGTTGGGAATAAGTGAGATTGGTTGAGAAAGAGAGTTGAACTTGAACCTTGAATGATAAATGAGCTCTCTTGATTCAAAGATTTTGTGATCCAGAAAAACCAATTTTTCTTGTTAGCCCAGCCTCATTACAAGCCTTGGAAAAGTCCTTTTGATGGCATTTGCATGTGATAATTTGATTGTTTGAGTTGAATGGCAATTTTGTTTCATGTGACTTGTGAATGATAGAGAGTGTAGTGTTACCTTAAACACTTAAGTGATTGAGTGAAACACTTGCTTAGTGAGGATTGTTGAAATTCATGATTGCATTTTTGCTTAGTGGATTGGTCATTCATAATATATAACATCTGTTGAGAAACTGAACTAAATTGGAAGCATGCCTGCATCTTGATTTGAATTCTCTGAAGGTCTGAAATTGAGTAGTTCTTGTCATGTGCTTTAGAAATGTTGAATCATTGGATGAAATAGTAGAAAGCCAAGCTTTGTTTTGTGTGCTGTTTTGTTTTGTTTGCTTGAGGACAAGCAAAGTTCTAAGTTTGGGGTTGTGATAACGGTTGAAAAACCGTTATTTTCATGTGCTAATTCAGACCAATTTACACCCTTTACGGCTTAGAATGAGCTTAGAATCAAGTAAAACGCAATAAATGAGTCAGTAGAGAGTCAAGAGCTGTTTTTAGCGATATTATTCTTGTTTTGCAGCAAATCTGATGGAAGTGGAGATTGGAGTTAGAGATAAAGGTCTTAAACTCAAGGAAAAGAAAGAAAGGTTGAAGATCAAACGGTTGCAGTGCAGAAAAGTCAACCAGAATGCAGAAAAGTCAACCAATCAACCAGAAAAGTCAACCAGTCAACTAGAAAAGTCAACAGTCAACTATAAAAGTCAACCAGTCAACCAGAAAAGTTGACCAAAACGCCGGGCGGTTGACCCCTAGCGCCGGGGGGTTGACCAAACCGCCGGGCGACCGTTTTTGGCACCGGGCGGTCCTGCGACTTGAGGAAAACCGCCAGGCGGTTGTCAGATGGGTCTGGACCTAAATTTTGTTACTTTTCTTGGTTATAAATAGCCCTAGTGCGAGTTTAGATGTATTCTTTTGACAGAGGAGGACGGCCAGACCTAATTCTCACTCTCTGGGGATGATCTCTTGGATGCTTAGGCTCCTTTTAATCTTTTCTAGGGTTTGCTTTCCATATCTTCCATTATTTTCATCTTGGTTCACCATGACTATGGTGAACTAAACCCTTTTTGTTGTTGGGGGAACAATGTAATCTTTTGATACTCTCTTTTATTGAAACTCTTGTTTGAATTATATGATTTTCATATGCGTTCATTATCAATTGTTGGATTCTCATACTATGCTTAATACTTTTATCGTTTAACTCATTCGGTAATTGATTTTTGCCTTTATTGATATGGGGACATACAGTAATGACATGATGGTGAGAATTTCCTTGGTTAAGCAATACCACCTAGGGATAGGGGAGTAGGACAACCAATTGTATTTTCTTCTGTTTGTAATGCGTTGCTAGTTGCTAGGGGAGGCTAGGGATAGCAAGCCGGTAATTAGTAATAGGCCCTTTTTGCCGAGGGATCGGGTTAAGGGGAGGCCAAGAAAGTTTGCATGCAATTAGATAATAAGTCTATTTAAACAAGAGGAGTAAATAAGAGAGAGAGGATTAGATGAAATTGTAAACCCCCAACAACTCCATTCATCCATTGTCCAAATCTTGTCAATTGAATCACACATTGCATGTTTATTTTCTGTCTTGGCATCCACCACAACAATTATAATTTTTCTTCGGAAGTCTTACGATTTTAGTTCACACGAACGATAAGGCCTTTCAAGTCTCATGGGAAGAACGATAATGGGTTTTACCATTTTTATTACTTGATACGATTTGGTACACTTGCCAAACTGCTTACATGTATACACTGACCATGCAACTCTTAAGTTTCTATTGAAAAAGGCTAAGTCAAAGCCAAGATTGATCAGGTGGATGCTACTACTCCAAGAGTTTGACTTGCAAATCAAAGACCGAAGTGAAGCACATAATTTGGTTGCAGACCATCTCAGCAGGATTGAGAGAGTTGAGGATGAAGCTGATGTTTTGCCTATCCAGGATGACTTTCCTGATGAGAGTTTGTTGATGATTTCATTTTCTTACCCTACTCCTTGTTTTGCATACATTGTAAATCATTTGGTTGCTTCTGTTTTTCCTACCTTAGCATCTCGTGCTCAAATGGCTAAAATTAAGAGTGATGTTAAGTATTATATTTGGGATAACCCATATCTGTGGAAGCTGTGCAGTGACAAGGTTATCAGGAGATGCATTCCAGACCATGAGATTGACTCGGTCCTGCAGTTTTGTCATACCTCCTCACATGGTGGTCATTTGGGGATTCAGAGTACAACTCGCAGGGTGCTAGATTGTGGTTTCTATTGGCCTTCCATCTTCAAAGATGCGGAGAGGATTTGCAGCACCTATGAGCCTTGTCAGAGAGCAGGAGGATCAATTTCATGGAGACAAGAGGTGCCTCAACAACCTATGCTATTCTGTGAGGTGTTTGATGTCTGGGGTATAGACTTTATGGGTCCTTTTCCTGTTTCTTTTGGTTTCTCTTATATTTTCCTTACTGTGGATTATGTTTCAAAATGGGTGGAAGCTAGAGCCACCAGGACTAATGATGCTCAGGTTGTTGTATATTTTGTTAGATCTCACCTCTTTTGCAGGTTTGGAGTGCCTATAGCAATTGTTAGTGATCAGGGAACCCATTTTTGCAACAGATCCATCCAGGCTTTGCTAAAGAAATATGGGGTGATGCACCGAGTTTCTACACCATACCATCCCCAAACAAATGGGCAAGCTGAGATCTCTAACAGGGAGATAAAGAGGATTTTGGAGAAGATTGTCCAGCCCAACAGAAAATATTGGAGTATTAGGTTGGACGATGCTCTTTGGGCCCACAGGACTGCCTACAAAGCACCCATAGGGATGTCTCCTTATTAGGTTGCTTTGGAAAGGCATGTCATCTACCAATTGAGATTGAGCATCGGGCATACTGGGCTGTGAAGACTTGCAACTTCTCCATTGACCAAGCTGGAGAGGAAAGGAAGTTGCAACTGAATGAATTAGATGAGATCCGATTGGAGGCCTATGAGAACTCAAAGTTCTACAAGGAGAGGACAAAGAGGTTCCATGATAGTTCTATTGTTAGAAAGGACTTCGAGGTTGGCCAACAGGTTTTATTGTATAACTCTAGGCTCGGCCTCATGAGTGGTAAGTTGAGATCAAAGTGGATTGAACCTTTTGTTGTGACTAATGTTTATCCTTATGGTGCAATTGAGATTCAAAGTCCTTCCACAGCTAAAAGCTTCAAGGTGAACGGGCACAGACAAAAGCCTTTCCTCAACAATCCTTCTTTGTTGGATGTAGTGATGGAGGAGACGTCTTTGGTCAACCCCATCTATCCTTCCCTCTAACTCAGGGAGTTTCTTTCCTCCTTCCCTTCTCACTTTTATTGCACTTTTTCCATATTTGTTGACTGTTTTGAATTCTGATCTGATGATTGTGACACACTGAGGACACTGTGTAGTTTAAGTATGGTCTGTTGGGGGAGATTTCTACCTTCTTTGATTAGTTTATGTTTTCTGCGTTAATTTTTTTTCGTTTTCTAGGTAGTTTTTGTTGTGTCTTGTGTATAGTTTTCCATGTTTCTCTTGATTTCTAGACTTTGTTTAGGTTGTAGACGTGTCTTTCACTCCATTGATACTCTGATTAGCTTGAAATACTTGCTTTTCTTTGCTTTTCGGTGTGTTGAGTCTGTGTCTCTTCCCTGATGTCCTCTGAACTATTCCCTAATTTGCGTCTTGATTTTGCCTAGGAGTGAAAAAGACTAAGTGTGGTCTATTTTGATGAGTCAATATTTTCACGATTTCACTTAGCTTATTGTACCGAAATTAATCAGGGAATTGTGCTTAAATGTCCGATATTTTCCCGTTTCTGCTAATTGTGCTTAATTTCATCGGAAATTCTAATTTTAATTAATTTGAACTATCTGAGCTAATTAATTGCATTTTTAATTGTAGGGAAAATTTTGGAGATATATTTTGAAGCATTGGGATGGAGACAAATTAATTTGAGGCTCTCTAATCAAATTGTAATTTAGTGGTTTAGAAATTATTGACCAACTTTTGTAATTTTGACCAAAGTTTGGTAAAGTAAGCTAAGCCCAAAAGTAAAAATAGTGACTTAGAATCCTAGGATTTTATTTTATGTGGACCCTACCCACTTTTGAGGGAACACACGGCCTTAGCTAGGTCTAGCCGCCACCCATCAAATATATTCACTTTACTTTTGAGAAAAAGGGGGCAGCTGCAATATAAGGTTCCAAGTGGTCTAAAAACGTTGTTTTTGAGAGAGCTTGGAGGATGTTTTTACGCTGATTGGCATTAGATGAATGAACGCTGCTTACATTTTGGATTTAGCACTTATTTTTACATAAGAAACGTGTTGGACTTTCCTTTCATTTTGCTGTCACGGGTTATGTTTATTGTTTGAAGCACACGGTCACTGCAACTGCCTTTTATTACATTTGTTTTGTAAAAAAAATGGAGACGGTGATTTTGGGATAAAGAAAAGCTTGTCATGGGTGGAGTGCATCGGGCCATGGCTGATGATGGGTTTTGAGTAGCACATTCATTTTCCTTTTTAAGTTAGGAGCTGGACGACATGGAAAGTGCTGGAACGATGCGCTACTTTAGCATTTTCTTGGAGAAGTGAAGCTCTCGGTGCATTCAGATTTTTTACTTTTCTTGCATTTAGTTTCTTTGCTTGAAAGAGGTGGTGTCACGACAAGGAGAGAAGCCCACCGCATCCACACTTTTCTTTAATTTGGGCAATGACAAGCTGTTACGTTTTTATTTTACAAGCATTTTTTTAGCTTTTCAATTAATGAAGGTGCAACACATGATTTATTTTATTTAGGATACCACCCAATTCATTTCGGCCGAAGTAGGAACATTTAGTTAGAGGCACATGGTGGGAGTTGGTGTTGCTGCCACATCCTGTTTTAAGAATTGGAAATTCGGTTTTCAATATGAAAAGGGTTATTTCAATTGGAGAAGAGGTGGTGCCACGACTTGATCATGTGGTGAATTTGTTTTACAATTTCCAAGCTTTATTTCAATGTGCATTTAATTTGTTAGTTCAACATTGCAATTTAAGAGCATTGATGCGTTTTGTTATTTATTTCTTGCATTTCAATTAGTTCACAAACTATGCTTTAGAACTGTTCAATTTACTGTTTTCGTTCACTATGTTGTCTGTTCAGTTCGATTGTGATAATTTAATTGTGTTAGTTGGTTGGTCATTAGCATTATTACTTTGTTTCCTTGAGATTTATTGGACTGTTCTTGTGTTTATTCTACTCTGCCTAGCATTCTGTGAAATCTGACTGTGTTCTTGCAACGGGTATACGCTTAGTTGCCTAGTTGGTGATTGTATCTTCGCTTAGTTGATCAATCATTATAGAACACAGTGGATGGAATAGGTGTATTGCATTCGCTTAGTCTGCAATTTTGAAGGCCGAATTAGCCTTCGCTTAATTGGTTGATTCGTGTCGGATTTGGATTAGAGTAGTGTGTACTTGTCGTTAATCTAGGATAGGAAGCATAGTAATTGAGTTAATGACCAACCTTTTTTATTCTGTCTTTGATTCCGTTTTTACAATTCTGTCTGAATTTTCTGTTTACATTTCTGTTTGCATTTGTGTTTTAACTTAATTTTTCCGCATTCACAAACCTTTCACAAAACCCCTCACTTCGTGTCTGACCTAATTCCTGAACCACAATTTGGTCCTTGAGAGGCGACCTAGGAGTCACTTCGTAGTCTATACTGCATTCTTTATGCACATTAAATTTGTATGGGGTGCGGCACCCATCAAAAGGAAAAGAGAGAAAGGGGGTTAGCACATTGTTACCCTAATTTTGAAAATGAAATTGAGAGAGATAAGGGAGATAAAAGACGTTTTCTAGGAGAAAAGAGGAAGAGTTGCAGGAAACCTTAGTGCAAAAGATGATTTGTGGTGATAAAGCTCTAGTATTAGGCAAGGTATGTGAAAGCTTACCTTTGTTTATTTTCGTGTTGTTTGTATAATGATTAAAGTTTTTTCTTGATTATCTTGAAAGGTAACATTGTTTTGATGCATGTGTATGTATGTGAATATGTTCTGCATGGTGATAGGGTTATATCATGTTTGTCTTGGGTTTCTCCTATGAATGTATTTATGGTTTTGTTGTGTAATCCCATAATAGAGATTGATGCTAAGGTTGAACAAAGTTAGGATAACTGAGGGTTTTACCATGAAAATATATGTTATATAGATGGTATGATAATCAAATATAGAATATTAGTTTTGTTGGCTTATAACCTGCATAATGATAGGTTTTGGATGATTTAAGTGATGTAATGTATCTAGTAAGGTATGTTCATAAGGGTATGTGATGCTTGAATGCATGCATGATGTTGTGGGAGAGTTTCCCTCGTGATTTAGGGTTGTTGCATGGATGTTTGAAAACTTGAATTATGTCTACAATGTGTTTCAATTTGGCTATAATCGATTATCGTTAGTTATAACCAATTATCTACACGTTGGTTTTGAGTGTGGTTTCAGGAATAATCGATTATCTAGGATGATAATCGATTATCCTTTTATGCGTAATGAATTCTGGTGATTTGTTGAGTGGAACCACTGAGATATTTTATTATCACAATGTATTTTGTGTACATGTGTGTGTTTCGGGAATAATCGACTATCACTTATGATAATAAATTATTCCATAGTATTTTTACTATAAATAGTGCGTTTTGATGAAGATGGGACGTGGACCAAGCCTGAGGAGCTGTGGAATGTGATGGTAAACAGAGAATGAGATTAATGGATAAGTTTAGGGTCAGGTTTGACTTGTGGTTGAGATTGGAGCATGAATGGGTGTTGTGATGTACTTGAGTACGTGATTAATGAGCATGAGAGTGAAGGATAAGTCTACTTGTTGTACCTAGTAAATACTGGTGTTGTCTGCGTATAGGTGCTTCCTTTTTCCTAGTGAGCATTAGAAGGGTTGTTCGGGTATTGAGTCTTCATTCCCTACTTGTTTTGCACTTGTCCATGATCTGTTGACTGATATGATTTCTTATCTTAAGCTTGTGACACACTGAGGACATTGTGTAGTTTAAGTGTGGTCTATTGGGGGAGATTCTGATGTTTCTTTGATTAGTTTATGTTTTCCGTGTTAAATTTTTTTGTTTTCTAGGTAGTTTTGTTTTGTTTTGTGTACAGTTTTGCATGTTTCTCTTGATTTCTGGACTTTATTTAGGTTGTAGATGTGTCTTTCACTTCATTAATACTCTGATTGGTTGGAAATCCTTCTTTTTCTCTGCTTGGAAGATGATTATGATGTTTGAGAGGTTGATTTGATGGTGACAATTACCCTATGTGAGATTTTGAGCCACTTGATATTCTTTCTTGTGTGTGATATGTCTCTTGATTGCTTGCACATATTGCTTGGCTTGACTCTTTTTAATTGATTCTTGATTGATATGCATGTTTAGAAGTGATAAAGGCAGTTTTGTTGTTGAACCTCTCTAGCCAAATGAGCCTACCCTGTTTTGATCCTTTGATAACCCCTTTTGAGCCTATACTTTCCCTTATTCTTTGTTTTCAAGCTCATACACTAACCCTAAGTGAAAAACCATGATTACCTTAACCTTAGGGAATTTTGGAGCTTTGGAAGTGTTTTGGGAACAAGTGTGGTCTCCCGGGGGATTCAGATTAAATGGTTGTTAGGAAAAAGTTGACTTCGTTTTACACTAAGAGAGGGGTGAATTGGTGTTAGTTCAAAAATAAAATCTTTTCGCAATCTTGGTATGAAAAATTCAAAGCTTTTGATCTTTCCTTGAAATACAACTAATGAAAATTTAATGCAGCGGAAAAATGTAATTGAGTGCTAAACAATTAAAGTCGATTGAAAATAAAGAGTGCAGGGATAGAGAAAATCAAACACTGGTTTTTATACTGGTTCGGCCAACAATGCCTACATCCAGTGTCCTTCCAATCTAGGAAGCAAATGCACTATAAGGGATGCGGTTTTTTCAACAAGGAATTTATAGAAGCACCACGCAAAAATATAAATCTCCTCTTTAACCCAAAACCAAATATAGCTGCACACAAAAAACCAGAATTGCAGCAAGAATCCCCTCTTCTACAATCTGCATCCACGTCGAACAATCCTCAAGTGTAACATGCACTCTTCACAGGATGCCAAGCCTATCACAACACACTTCACAGGTTGCCAAGCCTATCACGGCACACTTCACATGTTGCCAAGCCTTCAGTTAAAAGCAGCAGTCTTCACAAGATGCCAAGCCTCTCAAGATAAAACCAGAAACACCTTTTCTGTGCAGATTTTGATCAAACAGTATGCGCAAAGGACTCCTCCCTTTGAATCTCTCTAAAGAAAGATCACCCCCGTCTTCTTGGAGAATTCTTGGAGCTTCTAAGACAGAGAATTTAATCTAAAACAGGACAATGAAAATGTTAGATCACAAAAGTCTCAGAACAATTCGCGTTTTGACTATTTATAGTTTTATGTTATTTCAGATTACATCTGAGTCGAATAGCCTACTAATACAGTCGGTTGTATTAAGACAGTTATAACAGACAGTCAACATAAGGCTCCTATGTAAAAATCAATACCCATTTAAGACAGTTGACCAAGTCAGTCAATCTTAACTAACTTTTGAAAAAATATAGCCGATTGAGCATGTAGGCATAAAAGAATTCCAAATATAACAATAAGATCTAGTTGAATGTAATCAAGACATAGTCGACTGACACAAATCAAAGACACTTTGAAATTCTTTTCATCTCAAAATATCACTTAGCACTGGTTCTCAAAATCTGTACAAAGATTTTAGCATAGTCGAATCCATTAGTAATGTAGTCGACTATACTATAACTTTGTCACACAATTATCAATTCATAAAGGTGCTTGTGATTTTTCATAAAAACAGTTGTGCAGCTATCCATATAACAATGTGTTTCACATAGCACATAACCAAGTAAGCATGTTCCACACAATATATCAATCAATCAATCATAGGAACACACATAGCAATGTATCAAACATGTTCAGCAAGTATAACAATTAACACAGCATATGAACATGTAATACAACATATATGTAGTTATTAAGCAAAGTGTTGTCATCATCAAAAACCAGATTGATATAAAGTTTTGTGTTGTCAACAATCTCAACAATCTCCCCCTTTTTTTATGATGCACAACCATGATTAATAACACAATAATGTTCGTACAAATGATACAAAACAGAGTCAATCAGATATCAAATTGCAGTTTACTCTGTATCAAAATAATATTCATCAGATGAAGTATGAGACAAATCTCCCCCTTTCATAAAGCATTTATACTTTCTCTCATACTCTCATGTAAAAACTCATATATCTCCCCCCCTTTGTGCATTAAAAAAAGGTATGCTCTTGATATATGCAGTTTTGAAAAATCAGAGATGCATCACAGATATATAATAAGTTTGAAATATAGTGATGCTCTCACAAACACAGTTTCTATCACATGAAATCAGTGAACTCCCTCTGAAATGCAGGCATGTGATGTAAAATGTGTGAAGCAGTGATACTCCCCCTATCATTATGCATGAATTTTAAAAGCAGTTTAAATGCACAATGCAAAATATCACATATTAAGCAACAGTTTAAGCACAGATTTGTATCATAGTCAAATTATCAATCCACATGTAGATGCAATGATACAAATATCAACAATCTCACAATATTATCTCAATTCAGATATAGAAACATGTAAAGAGTAGAGATAATATAAAATCAACAATGATTTAAGTAGTCAGTAAGGATAGAATTAAATTCCAGAATTGGAATTGTTAACCAGTTTAGACATAGTCGAATGCTTTAAATCATCAGTTGAATGCATTGCTTTTCCAAATGTTGAATTCCAAAAGTAGATGTTCAAAGCAATGTTCTTCCTGCAAAACCTTTCAACAACCTTTTCTAGATCAAGCATAGTGGTTAAGCAAGAATATAATCATATCATAACAGAAGTCAATATGTAAGAATGCATGACAGTATAAGCATAATTGACTTCACTTCACACACAGTCGAATTAATCAACCAGTAAAACAAATATTCAAACAGATTATCAAGCTATTGGATTAATTCAAACTGCAAATTTCATTTCCTTGAATAAGGGATATTACAATAGTAGGATCAAAACAAGGAAATCTACAAAACAAGAGGACAACAAAAGATGGCTTTATATGCCATTTAAAAAATGAACAAACTTTATCTAGGACTCATCACACAACTTAGATAAACATAACACTATTCTGATTCAGATGTTTCTTCATCAATGGTATCTTCACTAATGTCATCTATGTCTCTTCTTACAGATTCTTCAGATGATGATGAAATTTCAATATAGTGTTTGAATAGAGTGTCCATCTTTTCATGTAGAGTGGTCAGAGAATTATTAAAGTTGTTTATCCTTTTCAATGTTCTCTTGGACCTGTCATTTACCTGAATTTTAAATTCTGACTTTGGTGATTCAAACTCTTCGTCGCTATCTCTATTTAAAGATGACGCTTTTTCTTTCTGGAGGTCTTTTTCATCACTGAATACCCATCCCTGAGGAGTTTTCTTCATTCCAATGCAAGTTAGAGTGGCCTTCCCAATCATGTTTTCTCTTCCACATGTTTGTTTCTTCTCATTAACGAAGTTGACTCCATAATGTTCCAGAACTTTGCTTATGAACACACCATATGGAAGTCTGTGCCATTCACCTGTTCCTACCTCTAGAATGTGTTCTTCGAAGACAGCAACCCAATTTGTTTGTATTCTAAATTCAATTGCATACAGTAAGCGAACATCCACAGGAGTAAGTTTAGTGATGTTGTATCTTCCAGGTAATAGAATATGTCCAATGATAAATGTAATGACTTTTTCTTCCCTATCAAGCCATTTGAATAAGAATCATTTTTCCTTTCTATATCTCCCGTGGTATCTCATGAAGCTTTTGAACATTTCTGTTTTTTGAATCTTTTTGTATCGTGGACAGTCAAACTTGTGAGATAGCTCTCCTTCATTTTTCAGCCCAGTGAACTTCCACCAAATGTCATCATCAATAATGATGTCTACACCTTTTACACGAGAGTGAATATTCGCATTTACTTCTTTGACATTGTAGCAGAAGACTTTTACCGATTCATTATAACAATCTCCCTTCATTTCAATGAATCTGTTAAGACCTTGAAATTTAAGATCATTTGGAAACATGAATTTTTCTTGTTCGAATAGAGCAAGTTCAGCCATATGATGTTTGACAGCTTCTTTGAGAGGTCGCATGATGATAAATCTTTCTCTAGTTTTATCATTACTGATCCATCCACAAGGGTTAGCCTCTCATTTTGCAGACTTTGGACGCTTTCGTGGTCTTAATGATGATGAGCCAGCCATTTGATCAGTGTAAAGGAGGGGTTTCACCAGAATCAGAATAAGGGTTTGTTTATCAAGATGTATGTGAATGCCTCGGACTTACATACCCTTATATAGAATGGAAGACGTGCCAAAGATTATCATTAAAAAAAACTTGGATTTGAAAATTAAAAAACATAACGTTGAAAAATAGTTTTTGTAGTCGAATCAATTAAACATATAGTTGACTACCCAAAACATCTTGAAGTTTCAATGCAGGGTCCATTACAACACACATAATCCAGTCGATTGAATTAAAATGAGAGTCGACTGTGACTCAATAAAAATATTTTTCAAGCAATTACTCAGATAAGCATATATTTCAAACAATCATACAATCACAACCAATCAATCAAAGCATGATGCAACGGATAGATACAGTTTTACCAGTTGTAGAATCACAAGGTTTCTTATTTAATCCAAAATTGATTCATCCTTGAGATCATTTTGCATCAGCTGTATCCTGCAAAAACAATTAAGTTTTGGTTGTTGGTACCCATTTTACTTTAGGTCCTTGATTGTTAATCCTTGTTACATGTTCCTTTGGAATCCATACACATAACCTTGTGGAACAACAACATTTCTGTAGTAACAATTTCTAACAGTATGACCAACATAGTTACAGTAAAAACATGCATTTTTAGCAGGTTTACTCAAATAAGTGAATTTCCTTATATTGGTTCTGTTAGTTTGAGCTTTATAGCCATATCCTTGTATATTATTAATTCTGCTAGATGAGCTTAATACAATATCTAAATTGTCTCTACCTTGAGTAAACTTAGCTAGCGTGCTAGTCAAGTAATCTATCTTTTTATTGTGTGTAGGACAATTTTCACAAGCTTTGTCATCAGTAACAGTTTTAACTTCAATATTCCTAGCAGATAACAAAGCTTCATTCAATTCTTTTTCCAGTCTTTCATTTTCAGCGACAAGGTTGTTAATTCTATATTCATAATCTCTTTTCTCTGAGTTTAGTCGATTATGCTTGTATTCTAGTCGCATGGCCTCAGCATGTAGTTCTTTGAATGCTTCTTGCAGCAGGTCATATTTAACTTCCACTGGTTCATTTGATATGTTTGCATCACTCTCATAGTCGTCCCATGTTACACATGTCATGTAGCATAAATTTGATTCCACTTCTTGATCAGAATCCTCATTACTTGAACTTTTAGAATCTGAGTTCTCCTAAGCAATGTAGGCTCCTTTTCATCTCATATTTCTGCCTTGAGGGAGTCTTTTCTTTCCTTTCTTCTTTGGCTGTAATTCAGGACAGTTAGGCTTGATGTGACATTCTTTTCCACATTCATAGCATTGGACAATATTTACTTTTCTTTTTGCTTTGACCTGCATGGTTAGACAATTGACTATCATTTTGCATAAGTCAACTAAACTTTCTTACCATGAGAGTCATTAGCTCTTTATCATCCATCTTTGTTTCTGTGACGTTCTTGTTTGTAGCCTTCAGAGCAATGGACTTCTTTTCTTCAATCTCCTCTTCATCCTTCAGCCTACCAAGTTCTAACTCATGTTCCCGTAACTTGCCAAACAAGGTAGCCATATTCATAGTTGTAAGATCTTTGGATTCAGATATTGTAGTGACTTTTGGTTGCCAATTCTTGTTCAGACTTTTCAGAATCTTGAT
Organism: Vigna mungo; assembly: GCA_036885675.1. Taxonomy (NCBI): domain Eukaryota; kingdom Viridiplantae; phylum Streptophyta; class Magnoliopsida; order Fabales; family Fabaceae; genus Vigna; species Vigna mungo. Next base: position 11,899,710 of record CP144694.1, on the reverse strand, counting down.
GTTGATCTCTTCTTTGTCAAAGACTTTGCCAAGAGCCATTAGGTGATTTACAATATGAGTGAATAGTTTCTAACATCATAGATACTTTCACCAGCTTTCAATATGAACAATTCATATTCTTGTATCAAAAAATTCTTCCTGGCTCTCTTGACTTCATCCGTGCCTTCATGTGTTACCACTAGAACATCCCACATTTCCTCTGCAGACTTGCATTGGGATATCCTGAAAAATTCATCAATTGTTAGTGTAGAGGCAATAATATTTCTAGCTTTAACATCATACTGAGCTTTTTTATCTTCATCAGCAGTCCACTCAGTAAAAGGTTTCAAAAAGTTTCATTATCAACAGTTTTTGTAGGCACATATGGACCATTTAAAGTGGCATCCAAAATTCCTTTATCTTGCGATTCAAGAAAGATCTGCATGTGAATTTTCCAAAAAGGATTATTTTCACTAGCAAATAGAGGTGGTCTGTTTGTTGAAGCACCTTCACCAAAAGTTTGAAAATTTGAAGACGTCCCCAGGTTTTACAGTCGAATAGAATAAAAACACAGTCGATTGAATTTTCAAATATCTTATGAAAACCAGCTCTGGTGCCAATTGTTAGGAAACAGGTTGGCTTCGTTTTACACCAAGAGAGGGGTTGAATTGTTGTTAGTTCAAAAACAATATCTTTTCGCAATCTTGGTATGAAAAATTCAAAGTTTTTGATCTTTCCTTGAAATGCAAGTAATGAAAATTTAATGCAACGGCAAAACGTAGTTGACTGTTATATGATTAAAGTCGACTGGAAATATAGAGTGCAGGGATAGAGAAAATCAAACACTTGTTTTTATACTGGTTCGGCCAAGAATGCCTACATCCAGTGTCCTTCCAATCTAGGAAGCAAATGCACTATAATGGTTGCGGTTTTTACAACAAGGAATTTATAGAAGCACCACGCAAAAATATAAATCTGCTCTCTAACCCAAAACCAAATATAGTTGCACACACAAAACCAGAATTGCAGTAAGAATCCCCTCTTTTGCAATCTGCACCCACATCGAACCATCTTCAACATGTAACCAACACTCTTCACAGGATGCCAAGCCTATCACAGCACACTTCATAGGTTGCCAAGCCTATCACAACACACTTCACAAGTTGCCAAGCCTTCAGTCAAAAGCAGCAGTCTTCACAGGATGCCAAGCCTATCAAGATCAAACCAGAAGCACTTTCTCTATGCAGATGTTGATCAAACAATATGTGCAAAGGACTCTTTCCTTTGAATCTCTCTCAAGAAAGATCACCACCGTCTTCTTGGAGAAGTCTTGGAGCTTCTAAGACAGAGAATTTAATCTGAAACAGGACAATGAAAATATTAGATCACAAAAGTCTTAGAACAATTCGCGTTTTGACTATTTATAGTTTTCTGTTATTTTAGATTACATCTCAGTCGAATAGCCTACTAATACAGTCGACTTTATTAAGACAGTTATAACAGACAATCAACATTAGGCTCCTCAGTCAACCAAGGCAATACCCATGTAAGACAGTTGACCAAGTCAGTCAATCTTAACTAACTTTTGAAAAATATAGTTGTTGGAGCGTGTAGGCATAACAGAATTCCAAATAGAACAATAATATCCAGTCAAATGTATCCAAGACATAGTCGACTGACACAAGTCAAAAACACTTTGAAATTCTTTTCATCTCAAAACATCACTTAGCATTGGTTCTCAAAATCTGTACAAAGATTTTAGCATAGTCGAATCCATTAGTAGTGTCGTCGACTGTACTGTAACTTTGTCTCACATTTATGAGTTCATAAAGGTGCTTGTGATTTTTCATAAAAACAGTTGTGCAACTATATATATAACAATGTGTTTCACATAGCACATAACCAAGTAAGCATGTTCCACATAATATATCAATCAATCAATTAGGAACACACATAGCAATGTATCAAACATTATTAGCAAGTATAACAATTAACACAACATATGAACATGTAATACAACAACATATATGTAGTTATTAAGCAAAGTGTTGTCATCATAAAAAACCAGATTGATATAGAGTTTTGTGTTGTCAACAATCTCAACATTAGCTAGCTGGTTCCTCTGCTTGTTTTTGTTTTTAATAATATCTTGTGTACATCTTATTTCTGAAATTTGTGTTCTAAATAGAGAGAAAAAAAAAGAGACAAGATGAGAAATGAAAAATGAAAAAAATAGAGAAAAATGAAAAAAAATGAAAACAAAATTATGAATAATGGAGTCAAGAAGAGGATTGAATTAGAGGTTTTGGGTGTGATTTTACTGTGTTTACACTTGTTCCCCATTTCTGCTCTATTTCTTTTGGATTTTAGCTTCTTATCCATATTTATCCTCTCTTTTCCTTGGCCCCATTTCACTCATACAAGTCCTTTTGATTTGAACATGCTATGTGTTTGAGTGTTGATATTAGAGACTTGCCAACTTTGTTTGTGTTTTCCTTCTTGAGTGCATTGAGTTGACATTGTTTACCCTAGACACTTGAGAGAAACACTAATAGTTCATCTGTGCGGTTTGGTTACTTTTGATTCACCTCTTGAGTTGATTGATCATTTTACCATGTCTTGAATTCCTTGGATGACTTCATGAGTATCTATTTTCTCTGATTCTGTGTTGGATGTTGTCTACTTCTTTTCTTTGTCCAGATTCCTTGAGAACTGTGTAATTCTGTTTTTTGTCTCCTTGTCAGTCTTTGTTTTCTGTATGCTAAGTCTGTGTCACTTCCCTGATGTCCTCTGAACTATTCCTTGATTTGCGTCTTGATTTTGCCCAGGAGTGCAAAAGACTAAGTGTGGTCTATTTTGATGAGTCAATATTTTCTTAACTTCACTTAGTTTATTATGCTAGAATTAATTAGGGAATTGTGCTTAATTGTCCGGTATTTTCCCGTTTCTACTAATTGTGCTTAATTTGACCAAAAATTCTTATTTTAATTAATTTGAATTATCTAAGGCTAATTATTTGCATTATTCATTGTAGGGAAATTCTTGGATAATATTTTGAGACTTAAAGAGAAATGCCACATCAATTATATTTTAAGCTAAAATGAGAAAGGGGTGATTCATTATTGGAAAAAGGGTGATGTCCAACAAAACATGTTTCCATTCTTTTGGACAAAGCTACACTTTATATTTTTTGGGCTTTTGGAGAATGAAATGTTACTGAATTCATTACTTGGGACAAGGGCAGCACGTTTGGGCCTAGAAGAAAATGATGCACACGGTTGTCTTTGTTTTTTTTAAAGAAGAAGTTCTCTTATAGGATTGTCACCCACCTTGGACAAATGAATTCTTTTATTTCTTGGTGATTAAATGCAATGGGGCCCATGGAAATTTATTTTGTAGGTCAAACTTGGTGTCAGTGATCCAGCAGCAACTTTGCAAGAGCCTAGCACTTGAATTTTGGATTCATTCCTTCATTTCCAGCCACTAACACACGTGATTTCACTTTAAAAAAAAGATAGGTGCACTATCCAGCTTCAAGCACCACACGACCATCATGCACGGTTGCAACGCTCAGCAGCTTGGGCTAGTCTAGCATTTGAAGAGCTTGCGACCCATCAACAGGAAAGAGTCTAGTGTTGATGAATCAACAAACACGTCCAGCAGATTGCTGCAGCATCCAACAAGCACTCCACGTCCAGCAAGGCACATTACAGTCAACAATTAGCACATGGTGTCACGGAAAGTGTTGGCAACAAAACACCACGACCCATGCTAAAGGAAAGCTGCAGCAGTAGAGACACAGGGCACTGCTTTTGACTTTTAACAATGAAGAGATTTCAGAGTGACAAAAGAGCATAAAAAGAGTAGAATAGGTTTCCTTTGGGCGTGTATTTGCCTTTTGATTTCTTTCTCTTAGTTCTTGTGAATAATTGCTTATAAACACTTCTTTCTCTTTAAGAGCAAGCAATGTGGGACTATCCATGGCTTGATCTTAAAAAGAAGAGAAGAGAAAGTGAGCATTCTAGGCGTGTAGGAGTTAGTAGCATAACTAGTTTTCATGTTTTGAACTATAGGAGAACTAGTTGCCTTATAAACCCTTTGGAGTAGAGAGAATTGAGCAATGTGGGACTCAAAAGTCCCTAGAAGACCTACAGCAGCTGCTGGACGGACTACACCCTCAAAAGTCCCACATCTCCTAGATCTTGCATCCTAGCTCACTCCAAAGGCTATATAAGAAGGCTTAGGGGTCTCCTTTTGTACACATTACTTTGATTCAATGAATTTGAGTTGATTTGCACATTTGCAATCTTCTTTGAGATAGAATTTTGTCTCTAAAGTCCTAATTTGGGCAGACCTTATCTTGCTCAAGCAAATGACGGTCCTCTCCTTGATGCGTATCTTGGAAGCTTGTTCAAGTGGCGCATCTTCATTTCCTAAGTTTCCTTTTCCCTAATCTCTTCCATTTTTAATTTCTCTTCCATTCTTTTAAATGTCAATTAGAATATTCTCTCTAGGTATGCACTTCCATATCATGTGGTTCATGAGCCTTAGGTTTTTGATCTCTTAGGAATTGCATGCTAGAGTATAATAGCTTAGATATGTTCATTTTCGCTGTGCTATTTTCTGTCTCGCCCAGCTTCTGCGTGGAAATACAGTCAAGTTGTATGATTTAGTTTAGCTTCATTTCTTATCCGTTTTCTATGCAATGGTTTTTCATAGTTTCGTGTGGATGTCTAGTTTCATGTACAATTTTTACTTTGTTCAAATTCGTTTTGTGTTGTTCCCAGTAAATTTGTTTCTCTACTATGTCAGTCCAATGCTTACTGTTTGAGTGACTTCTAATTTGTTTGCATTGTTTGCTTGCTGTTTGGTACTTTTGGTGGCTGGTTTTGATCATTGGACAGTGCTAAGGCCTCCCAACACTCTTAAGCAAGGATTCAACACTTCATATCACAGTTTGGAGGTGATTCCCGTGGCTGTCCAGAGCCTTATCTAATGTGACATTTCTTCAAACAGCAACAATGTTATTGGAAGTCTTCAACAAGTAGGTGTCCTTATTCCATTTTGCTTGTTGTTCCAACTTTAAATTCTTATCTTGGCTGGATTGTATGTGTCTTTTCTTGCTTATTAGCTTTGAATTGAGTCACATGTTTGTTCCTCTTTAGGAGTTTTCTAGAGTATTTTTCTGAAATTGCATAGCTAAGAGTATTTTTACATCTCCTTGATTGTATGCTGAATTGAGCTTTATCATTATTGGATTTAAGTGTGTGAATCTTGCTTATATGTTTTTGTATCAATAGAGGTAGTCAACTAGTCAATTGTGATTTAATCACACACACTTTATTCCTTAAAAAGAGCCTTGGCCGAGACACACTTCTCAAGTCTGCTTGCTGTAAAAATAATTTTTTTTTCTGGTGTTGTTTGTTGTTTGGCCGAGAGCTCTATTGTGTGGTGTGTTTGATAACTCCTTCTAAAGCCTCTTTTCATCTAAAAACATACAAAAGCTATAGGTTTGAGGTTTGCCAAAATTATTTCCAACATTAATTTGGTCTTGCTCTTCATGTATACTTAGTAGGTTGATGTGAATTTGCTTCTTGGTTGTGTGATTTTCTTTGCTGTCTTGTTCATTTTGTGCCACTGTTTTGACTCTTAATTCTTGCTGTTTTCTCTTCATCAAATCATTAGATTGTTGCCTCCTTATTTTGTGCCAAGTTTCTTGATTTTTAGGTTCCATTTCCATCATTTGTCTTGTAGTTTTCATTCATTTTTTTGGCTTCTACCATGTGTTGTCTTGATTTGGCTTCTTTGCATTGAGGGTGGACTGTACATCTTTCCATTTGCTTTGGACTTGAGTTGGTGCTCTCAAAGTGGACTTGTGAGACATTTTACTATCTTAAAAGAAGAGTGCTGCCCTTACCTTGTTCTTTGAGACACTTTACCGTGAGTTTTAAGCCATTTCCAAGCATTCTTTGAGTGAAACCGTGAGTTGTTTTCTGGCTGATGTATTGCCTTGCTTTTCCATTGTTTCTAACCTGTTTTGGTGTTAGTTTTTTGTGGTTGTTGCCTTACCATGTCTGCAGGTTCCAGCCGTGCTTCATTTCATGGAGATAGCTCCCATGGAAGTCCTTCTAGCAAGTTTGATGTGATGAAGGCCTTCCAACAAATGCAACATCAACTTGATGCCATGAGCAAGCGGTTAGACTCGGAAACAAAGGCTAAAGGGAAGCCATCTCATGGTCATGACCATGGTTCATCCAAGAAAGAGCAAGAAGACAAAGCTTTGGATCCCAACCTTGCAATGCCAAAGTTGAGTTTGCCAAGTTTCAAGGGAGCCACCGATCCTAGTGTATTTTTAGATTGGATAGCTAAAGTAGCACAAGTTTTTACTTTGTATGATGTAGATGGACATTTGCGTGTAAAGCTAGCTACTTTAGCCTTAGAGGGATACGCCATGCAATGGCTAACTAGGATGAACATTACCAGGGGTTCACCCGCGAACTCTTGGGAACATTTTCGGTGCTTGTTGTACCAGCGATTCGTACCTCCATACTACCATAGGGACCTCTTGATTAAGCTCCAACGGCTTACTCAAGGTAGACGAAGTGTGGAGGAGTATGCGGTGAGCTCGAAGTGCTCTTATACCATACTAACACTAATGAGACTGACCACGCGAAAATAGCTAGATTTATTAGTGGTCTCAATAGAAACATCCAAGATGTTGTAGAGCTCCATGATGATGAGGATTTAGATGTTGTGGTACATCGGGCTATGAAAGTCGAGAGACAAATTTTAAGAAAAGAGTCCTACCGAAACAAATTTTCCACTTCTTCAAAAGAAGATTTTTACAAAACCTCATCATTAAGGGACAAAGAAAAGGATGTTTCTAGAGAGATTCCTCATAAATCTCGACCATCTTATACTAACCCCGCGCCTTCTTCTTCTAAACCTAAGTCAGCAACGCGACCTAGTCAAGTCAAATGTTTTAAGTGCTTAGGTCATGGTCACATTGCATCTGCATGCCCAAACAAGAGGGCAATGTGCATTCGAGGAGAAGAGGTTGTCACTGATGACTCTCCTCCTTCTTCACCTTCACACACTTCTCACACTTCTTCTTCCTCTAGTGAAGATGAGTACAAGGTTCCATTTGATGGCGACCTACTAGTTATAAGACGTCTCTTGGGCCAAGTCCACAAGGACTTTGATACAAGTCAAAGAGAAAATATTTTTCACACTAGATGTCTTATAGCTAGCAAGGTTTGCTCCATGATCATAGACGGGGGAAGTTGCACTAATGTAGCTAGCACACGCGTAGTGGACAAGCTCAAGCTACCCACTATTGCGCATGCCAAGCCATACAAGCTTCAATGGTTAAGTGAGGAGGGTGAAATCTTGGTCAATAAGCAAGTCCATATTTCCTTTTCTATTGGCAAGTATCAAGATGAGATTCTTTGTGATGTTGTACCCATGGCAACCACTCACATTCTATTAGGAAGACCATGGCAATTTGATAGAAATGTTCAACATGATGGTCTTACTAATAGGATGTCATTCACTTACCAAGGGCGCAAGGTCATATAAAAACCTCTCACTCCAAAGGAAATACATGACGACAACCTAATCATGAAGTCCAAGAGATGTGAAGAAAATGAGAAGGTCAAGCTTAATTATCTCATTTCTCATAAAAAGGTCCTACAAGATAGAAAAGAGGATAAAGAAACAAAAGAAAGGAAAGAAAGAGAGGAGAGAGAAAAAGAATAAAATGAGAGAAAAGGAGAAAGAAAATGTCCTAGTCACAAAGATAGTGTTACTACAGGCACCTTCCACTCCCATCTTTCCATAGGATTCATGCCATGACAGGGGAGTTTTTTCATCCTTTCACTTTTCTCCAATTATTGAGCTTTCTCCTTTTTCTAAAATCTTTTGTGAAAATATCCCACCTTTCTCATCTCTTTTTACCACTTCTTCACACACCATTTCCATCCCACATCTTGAGTTAATGTATTCTTTTTTACACTTAACTCAAGACAAAAATAAAAAATTTTCAAAAGAAGGATTTTTAATTTTCCCAAAGCAAATAAATCCAATATCAAAGACCCATTCTTTCCATATTCCTTTTCTATATACATTGTTTGGTAAACATCAATTTATTCATAAAATGTTTGATGTTTTCTGCAGGTTAACATTTGATCCAGGAGGAGTTTCCTTTGGATTATAAACAAATAAGTCATTAATCTCTCTTTGTTGCAGGTTTTTCAAGATTCGAGGTCGAATCCTCTCCAACCTGGGGGGGATGATATGATCATATATGGGGCAACAACGAAGAGTTTTCAGAGTGACAAAAGAGCATAAAAAAAGTAGAATAAGTTTTCTTTGGGCATGTATTTGCCTTTTGATTTCTTTCTCTTAGTTCTTGTGAATAATTGCTTATAAACTCTTCTTTTTCTTTAAGAGCAAGCAATGTGGGACTATCCATGGCTTGATCTTAAAAAGAAGAGAAGAGAAAGTGAGCATTCTAGGCGTGTAGGAGTTAGTAGCATAGCTAGTTTTCATGTTTTGAACTATAGGAGAACTAATTGCCTTATAAACCCTTTGGAGTAGAGAAAATTGAGCAATGTGGGACTCAAAAGTCCCTAGAAGACCTGCAGTAGCTGCTGGACAGACTACACCCTCAAAAGTCCCACATCTCCTAGATCTTGCATCCTAGCTCACTCCAAAGGCTATATAAGAAGGCTTAGGGGTCTCCTTTTGTACACATTACTTTGATTCAATGAATTTGAGTTGATTTGCACTTTTGCAATATTCTTTGAGATAAAATTTTGTCTCTAAAGTCCCAATTTGGGCAGACCTTATCTTGCTCAAGCAAGTGGCGGTCCTCTCCTTGATGCTTATCTTGGAAGCTTGTTCAAGTGGCGCATCTTCATTTCCTAAGTTTCCTTTTCCCTAATCTCTTCCATTTTTAATTTCTCTTCCATTCTTTTAAATGTCAATTAGAATATTCTCTCTAGGTATGCACTTCCATATCAGCAGCTCACTTGGAAGATGCACACTGCAGCTTGAGGTCAGCAAGTGAAGGATGGAGGTGCAGCAAAAGAGAGCAGCTGCAATCCAGCTTGGAGGAAGAGGTGAAAACGGCCCAGCACCTTGGCAGTACCCGTCCAGCAGCTTGCATCCTATGAGACAATAGGTTCTTGATCTTCATTTTAAGACAACCGCCACACGCAGAGAACTTACTTCTGGACACACACATGAAGTGATCTAATGGCTACGGTTGAAGAATGAAGTGACGGTGATTCCTCTTGTTGAAACGGTGGCAACACATATTATTTTCAGGAGGGAGCACACGGTCAAGCAGACTCATTTCCTTTTTAACTTTACTGTTCACACATTTACTTTCAAGAACTGTTTTCGTGAATGATATGGATTACTGGATGTCTTCAATTAGTGGTTTCATTTCTTTAGCTCGACGTTGCATTGAATGTTTGATTGTAAGGTGCTAGTTTATTCCATTTTTACTGTAATGCGTTTTTCTTTTTAAAGCATTGTTTCGGTGATTAATTTAGTGATAGAGAATGCACACGGACTGCTGCAATGTGGTGTCACAACACACAACTACTTACACACATGAAGGACTGAGACCAGGCTTGCCTGTACAATGTAACAAAAAGCTTTAGGAGGTGAAAGAACTCAGAGCCGATGGACTAATAGAAATTGAATCTCCTACTTCTAGGAGAACCAAGAAAGTGAACAAAAAACTGCTAAAGACCGGTTGGCATGCTGAAGGAAAGGATGACACCACAATTAAAGATGCAGCTGGTTGATGTGACATGAGCTTATTGGGTCAAGCTAGTGACGTTAAAGAAGCGCTTGCTGGGAGGCAACCCAGTGCTCTGAACTTTTACTTTTTAATTTTTGTTTTTATATTTTTGGTTTTAATGTGTGTTTTGTTTTTATTGTGCTCTGCTTGAATGAACTGAACGACTTTGATTCAATTATGCTTTATTTTGTGTGATGGGGTTTGCTTTATGAGATTCTAGTGTTTGATTGAAGTTCAGATGGTGCATGATTATAAAACCCAATTTGTGAGGCAGGTGCTTAAGATAAAGTTTGATTAAAATACTAAGTAGGATGTTTTTATGAATTTCAGAACTTGTGATTTTACCTTTGTGAGTTTTGAGCTTCAAAGTTGTTTTTGAATTAATTTTTATTACTTTAGAAGCATGAATGATTTTGCCCAAATTTTCTGTAATTAAACTACTTGCCTGCAGGTTTTATATGATCAAGGCCATCTTTTGTTATCCCTTATTCTTTTAGCCTTCACATAATTTTTGCCCACTAAAAAAAGAACAATTTGTTATAACCTTTGAACCTTGAGCCTTATGCATGTCTTGAAAAACCTTTTTATAAAATTCTTTACCTTGAGTTAAGTTGAGAACATTTGGTAAGGTACTGATAAAGGTTCAAGTTTGGGGTTGCCAGGTGACAACCCACTTCTCTAGGCAGTGAGCAATTGAAAAATAAAAGCCAGAAAAAGGAAAAAGAAAAGAAAAAGTGAGTAAAGAAAAGAAAGAGCTCACTGCAAGGAAAGCTGGGAAAAAGAAAGAGAGTTGATCTTGAATGATAAATTCATAAATGTCTCTCTAAACTCAAGGAACTTTGCTAACTAGAAAAACCAATTTCCTTCTTAGCCCAGCCAAGTTACAAGCCATGAAAAGCCCTTGTGATGATAACTTGCTTGTGAGAATGTTTGATTGTGGTTAGATAAAAGGCAAAATTAATTTGTGTCACATTGTGATAGCAGAGAGAAACACCACACAGTACACCTATGAGACACCTTTTTGAGTGCTTGAGTGATATACTTTTGAGTGCTTGAGTGAAACACTTTCCCTGGTGAGGAATAGTTCTATGAGTTTCTGATTGCATCTTTGCTTGGTTGATTTATCATTCTTAAGGACAAAACCTATTAAAAATGCACCACATTGAGCATGATTGAATTGAAGCATCTACACATCTTGATTGAAATCTCATGCTGAAATTGATAAAAGTGATCCTTTGTCTTGAAAAAGTTTGTGAAAAAGGTTGAATCATTGTAGTGATTGTTCTAAAGAGCTGAGTTACATTCTTTTTGCTTGAGGAGAAGCAAAGTTCTAAGTTTGGGGTTGTGATAACAGTTTAAAACACTGTTATTTGTTATGTGATTTTTATACTAAAAGCACCCTTTTTCACTTAGAAATTTGCTTGGACTCAGGTTTTCAATAAATGTGTGAATAAGAGAGTTGAGGTTGATTTGAATGATTTTCTAACAAATTTCCCTTGTTTTGACAGAGATTGAAATAATACTGGAAGAGGAAGTGAAAAGCCAAGAAGATAGAGCTCAAAAGGGGTCAAAAAGGCACCAAAAGGAGGGAAAACGCGAAGCCCAAGCGATCAGGAACGAAAAACTATGCGTCCAACATCACCGCTGGTCGCCCGGGCGACGGACGCTCGTAGCTTGGGCGTCCAAATCTAACGCCCAAGCCTAATATGAGCTTCAATTCTCGCCTGGGCGAGCTCTCTGCCACGCTTGGGCGAGATTTCACTTGGATCGGGCCCTATTTCTGCTTTGTTTTGATTCTTTTGGACTGGGCCGCACTTTGAGACGTGTCTAACACTATTCAAAGGACCCTGGGGCTCTAGGTTTTGCATCCCTGGCAGAGAAGAGCATAGCATTCCACTCTTAGCCTACCCTAAATATTCCATTCTCCTTCTTTCTTCCATTGTTCATAGAGTTCCCCCATGTCTATAGGGAACTAATTTCTATTTGTTGTTGGTGAATGATATAACCTTGTAAACTCTCATGTATTTGAATTGATTCTTAATTTCATATGTTTTTTCATTAATTGTTAGAGTAATTTATCTGTTTTTATTGCTTGCTTATACAATAGCATGATCTGTGAGTTGCATGAGTGCCGATAGGTTCCTTTCAATTCAGGTCCTTGTTAAATTACTCCTAAGGGTTATATTGCTCAAACATGAGGGTATGAGTCTTAGTCGTCTTAACCTCTAAATCTTCACATATTTTTACCAGGAATGCTAGGAATTGTATGAACTGGTAATTAAGGATAGGCTTATTTATCGAGACATCGGGTTTAAGTAGTTTAGTGAGGGACATTGGAATTAATGAATAAAGAAGAATCCTTATATACATTAGAGGGAACTTGGTGAAGTCTAACCCCAACAACATATCCATCTCATATTAATCAACCTCTGTTCATCTCTGTGCTCTTTTGCCACTGGTCAATTTTATTTTGTTTTATTTTATTATCTTTACAATACAAATCCATGATCTATTTTATTTTAAGTCTTAATTAATCTTGTTTTCACACAAATGTTTGTTGAAATTGTTGACAACACAAAACTCTATATCAATCTGGTTTTTGATGATGACAACATTTTGCTTAATAACTACATATATGTTGTTGTATTACATGTTCATATGTTATGTTAATTGTTATACTTTCTGAACATGTTTGATACATTGCTATGTGTGTTCCTATGATTGATTGATTGATATATTATGTGGAACATGCTTACTTGGTTATGTGCTATGTGAAACACATTGTTATATGTATAGATGCACAACTGTTTTTTATGAAAAATCACAAGCACCTTTATGAACTGATGACTGTGTGACAAAGATACAATACAATTACTAATGGATTCGACTATGCTAAAATCTTTGTACAAATTTTGAGAACCAGTGTTAAGTGATGTTTTGAGATGAAAAGAATTTCAATGTGTTTTTTACTTGTGTTAGTCGACTATGTCTTGGTTACATTCGCCTGGATCTTATTGTTATATTTGGAATTTTGTTATGCCTACACGCTCCAACGACTATATTTTTTAAAAGTTAGTTAAGATTGACTGACTGGTCAACTGTCTTAAATGGGTATTGATTTGATTGACTAAGGAGCCTTATGTTGACTGTCTGTTATAACTGTCTTAATACAGTCGACTGTATTAGTAGGCTATTCGACTGAGAGGTAATATGAAATAGCAGAAAACTATAAATAGTCAGAATGCGAATTGTTCTATGACTTTTGTGATATAAAATTTTCATTGTCATCTTTCAGATTCAATTCTCTATCTTAGAAGCTCCAAGAATTCTCCTAGAAGGCGGTGGTGATCTTTCTTGACAAAGATTCAAAGGGAGGAGCCCTTTGTGCATACTATTTGATCAAAATCTGCACAGAGAAGGTGCTTCTGGTTTGATCTTGATAGGCTTGGCATCCTGTGAAGATTGATGCTTTTGACTGAAGGCGTGGCAACCAGAGAAAATCAAACACTGGTTTTTATATTGGTTCGGCCAACAATGCCTACATCCAGTGTCTTCCAACCCAGGAAGCAAATGCACTATAATGGTTGCGTGTTTTACAACAAGGAATTTATAGAAGCACCACGCAAAAATATAAATCTCCTCTCTAACCCAAAACCAAAATATAGCTGCACACAAAACCAGAATTGCAGCAAGAATCCCCTCTTCTCCAATCTGAACCCACGTCGAACAATCCTCAACGTGTAACCAGCACTCTTCATAGGATGTCAAGCCTATTACAGTAGACTTCACAGGTTGCGAAGTCTCCAATCAAACGCAGCAATCTTCACAGGATGCCAAGCCTTCAAGATCAAACAAGAAGCACCTTCTTTGTGCAGATTATGATCACGCAGTCAGCACAATTGACTCCTCCCTTTGAATCTCTCTCAAGCAAGATTACCACCGTCTTCTTGGAGAATTCTTGGAGTTTCTAAAATAGAGAATTCAATCTGAAACAAGAATATGAAAATGTCAGATCATTAAACGTCTCAGAACAATTCGTGTTCTGTCTATTTATAGTTTTCTGTTATGTCAGATTGGTTTTCAATCGAATAGCCTACTAATTTAGTCGACTGTATTAAAATAGTTATAACTAACAGTCAACAGAAAGGCTCCTCAGTCAACAAAATCAACACACATTTATTATAGTTTACCAAGTCACACAAGCTCAACTAACTTCTGAAAAATATAGCCGTTGGAGCGTGTAAGCATAACAGAATTCCAAACAGATCAATAACATAGTCGAATATGTGATCCATACAGTCAACTGAAACATGAAAAACACTTTGAAATTCTTTTCAACTCAAAATCTCACATAGCACAGTTTCACAAATCCTGTGCAAAGATTTTAGCATAGTCGAATCCATTATGAGTGTATTCGACTGGACTAGAACTTTGTCACAACAAATATAAGTTCATAAAGGTCTCTTTGATATTTTTCTTTCAAAAAAGTGCAGTAATAAAAAAAACATTTTATCACACATTTCAAAACAAGCATGTTCTACAAAAGTATCACATAATCAATCATGGGAACATACATTGGAGTTCAACAAAAACATGTTCAGTAGATATGTCAAATAGTTCAGAACAAGAACATGTAATATTGGAACAACCATTTTTTTTGCCTACAAAACCAAATTAATATGGACCAAGTTAGTTAAACATAATATTATTGTACGAGATGTTAGCTTGTTTGACTTTTGGATAACTATTTAAATAATAAAATAAATTTTAAGTTTTTACAAATTTGAATCTTTTTATTTAAATTCTTTACTTTTAAATAATAGAAATTTAATTAAAATATTTTAAAAATGTAAGGAAAAACCTTCAAATGAAAATTTCATTAAAAAAATAAAAATTTTAAAAAATACAACACATAATTAAATTAATAAAGAAATATTATATTTCATGAAATAAATATTTAATACCATTAAATATATTTAATGAATATGTCCTAAACATAATGTTTATATATATATATATATATATATATATATATATATATATATATATATATATATATATATATATATATATATATATATAAATAAAAGGATGTCTTGATGGAAAATTTTTTTATTAAAGAATCATAAACTTTAATTACATCTATCGATAGAACTTGAAACAGAAGATAATAAACTTTTTAACACATATTTCTTCATTAGTATAAGTAAAAATTATTTCAAAAAACGTTAGATCTGTTAAGCATATAAAAAAGTATAAAATAATAATAATAATAATGTAATTTTACACTATTCATTGAAAGTTTTTTTTTTAATGATATTCAAATCAGTTAAGGTATGTTACATTTTTTTCATACCTAGAGTTTAGTTTAATTTAGTCTAGATATGTTATGTGTCAAGTTATGTGATAACGGTTTAAAATCCGTTATTTTCATACTTAATGTCAATATTAAAAATATTCTTTATGCTTTAAAAATTAGCTTGGAATCATGTTTATGCTCTAAGTTTTGAGAATAAGAGAGTTGAAGGTGAACTAATTGATTTTATGCTTAGATTTCCTTGTTTTAATACGAACTGAGATGATTTGGAAGAAGATTTGAAGAAGAAGGAGTTGGAGCTTAAAAAGCAAACAAAACAGTGAAAAAAATGAGAGTTTTGGAATGCTGCCACTGGGTTGCCGCCGGGCTACTGCTTCAGCGATGAGCCAGCGTTGAGCTGTTGATTCACTGACAAGTGTACCAGATCGTTCAAGTAATAAAAATTGGTAATTCCCAATATCGTTCTTCCCAAAGGACTCGAAAGGCCTTATCGTTCGTGTGAATCAAAATCGTAAGACTTGTAAAGAGAAAATTAATTTGGTGGAATGCAAAGACACAAAACAAAAATGCAATGTTTTGATTCAATTGACTGGAAAAAGGCTATGGATGAATGGAGTTGTTGGGGGTTTACAATTTCATCTTATCCACCCTCTCTTATCTACACCTCTCGTTTAAATCGCTTTGTTATCTAATTGTTATGCAAACTTTCTTGGCCTACCCTTAACCCGATCCCTCGGCGAAAAGAGCCTATTACTAATCATTGGCTTGCTATCCCTAGCCTCCCCTAGCAACTAGTAACGCAGTACCGAACAGAAGCAAAAACAATTGATCGTCCTACCCGCTATCCCTAGGTGGTATTGCTTAATCAAGGAATTTCTTACCAGTGCATGACAATACCCTACGTCCCCGTATCGATAAAGACAAACAATAATTATCGAATGAGTTAAACTATAAAAGCTTTAAGCGTTGATGAAAACCCAACAATTGATAATCAAAGCATATAACAAACATATAAATAAACAAGAGTTTCAATAAAAGAGAATTTCAAAAGATAACATTGTTTCCCCCAACAACAATAGGGTTTAGTTCACCATTGTCATGGTGAGCCTAGCTGGAAAATAATGAAAGAATGGAAAAGCAAACCCTAGATAGGATGAAAAAGAGCCTAAGCATCCAAGAGATCTTCTCCAAGGAGTGGAAATTAGGTCTGGTCGCCCTCTTCTGTTAAAAGAATGAGAATGAAGTCGCAATAGGGCTATTTATAACTGAGGAGCGTCACAGAAAATAGGCCCAAGCCCAGCAGACAACCGCCCGGCGGAACACTTATGCCGCCCGGCGGTTTTCCCTTTATCGTGTTTCCGCCTGGCGCCAGAGGTCCACCGCCCAGCGGTTTGCCCCTAATCGCGTTTCCGCTCGGCGTCAACGCCAAGGTGTCAAACAGTGCTTTCTCCTCCTATTTGGCCGCCCAGCGGTGAGAATTCACCGTTGAGCGGTTCCTAGACTCTTCTTTTCTTCATTTTCTTCCTTTGTCTTGAGTCTAAGAACCTCATCTTCTATTCCATTCTTTACTTCCATCAAAAATGGTGCAAAACAATGCAAAACAAGCATAATATCGCTAAAAACAACTTTTGACTCTCTACTGACTCATTTATTGCATTTTACTTGATTCTAAGCTCATTCTAAGCCTTAAAGGGTGTAATTTGGTCTAAAATGATATATGAAAATAACTGCTTTTCAATAGTTATCACAACCCCAAACTTAGAACTTTGCTTGTCCTCAAGCAAATAAAACAAAACAACAAACAAAACAAAGCTTGGCTTTCTACTTTTTCCTTCAATGATTCAACATTCCTAAAGCACATGACAAGAACTACTCAATTTCAGATCTTCAGTGGAATCAACTCAAGATGCATGCATGCCTTCAATTCACACATTTTTCAACAGATGTTACACATTATGAATGATCAATCTACTAAGCAAAGATGCAATAATAAATTTTAACAATTCTCACCAGGCAAGTGTTTCACTCAATCACTTAAGTGTTTAAGGTAACACTCCAACTCTCTATCATTCACAAGTCACATGAAACAAAATTGTCATTGATCTCAAACAATCAAAATTATCATATGCAAATGTCATCAAAAGGACTTTTCCAAGGCTTGTAATGAGGCTGGGCTAACAAGAAAAATTAGTTTTTCTCGAATGAAAAATCCTTGAGTTAAGAGGGCTACCATAGTATTCAACATTTAAGCACAACTCTCTTTCTCCCCAATCTCACTTATTTCCCAACTTCTTCCCTTTTCTTTTATTTTTACATTGAGCTCATTTTCACCCTTTTCTTCTTTTCTTTTCTTTTTCTCATGCATTTTTCTTTTTCAACATTTGAGCTCAATGCTTTTCAATTGTTTTTTTAATTTCCCCCAACAACCCCAAACTTGAACCTTTTCATCACATACTTTTAAGCTCAATCCCAACTCAAGGTAAAGAATTTCAAGTCAAGGGTTCTTATCCTGTTTAAGGCTAAGGTTCAAAAAGGGTATAATACTTTAAGCACTTTGGGTGAAAATTTTGGCTAGAGAAGGGTTTTCAAAAATGGCCTTGATCATCTGACATTCACATGCAATTCAATCAATAATCAAGATTCAGGCAATATCATCCATGTTTTCCTGTGAACAATACATACAACAGTAAAAACTTTGGAGCTCAATACCTCACAGAACATGCTTTCTCACACATCATTCATTCATACACCCTGCTTAGCCTCATAACCACAATCATAATTCATCACACATTTGTTTCACTAGATATCAACATACAACACAACTCAATTATCATCCCCATCACATCATCATCAAATAGGCTCATCATGCAAATTATTTAGTCAAACATCTTCATAAAAGTATTCAAGCCAAGCATACACCCTAAAAATAAAATTCAACCTATTCTAAGAATTTAAAATGCGAAAGTGGAATAGAGAATCTAGGTTGCCTCCTAGTAGCGCTTGTTTAACGTCACGAGCCTGACCTAAACCTATTTAGCACTTGTCAGTAAGTGCGAATCTTTCCAACACCCATCAGTAGGTGTACCTTCCGGGTATCCTTCAGTGGATACCAAAAATTAACATCCCTCAATAGATGCTACCAAAAACATTGTTCCAAAAATACACATATTTACAAGTTTAAAAATGAAATAAACCTAAACTAAAAATAAAAAATAAGAAAATGTTTTACAACAGTTGGGATGCCCCCAATCAAACACCCTTCAGTAGGTGTTGAATTTCTTCTTGCTTGATATCCTTCTTCTTTTACTTTTTCCAACTGAATTTCTTCATAAAGTTGAGAACACCAAGCATATGTTTCCATGTTTCAACCATAGGAACTTTCATCTCCAATTTCTTGAAGATCTCCATAAAGCACCTAAATTTCTTTTCTTTCCTATGATATTTTTTTGGATGAGGAAGAGGTTTTGCATATGATCTTTTTTTCTTTCCTCTCTTCCTCTTTTTCTCACTCTTCTCCTCTCTCAACTTTCTCTTTTTATTTTCTCTTTTTTTCTTTCTTTTTTCACTTTTTTTCTTTTTTCCTTTTCTCTCAACCACTTCTTTTTCTTTCTCCTCATCTTTCTCTTCCTCACTCAACTTTTCTGCTTCTTTTTCCTCTACATCTCTCTCTATCTCTATGTTTTTCTCATCAACAACCTTATCATCTTCAGAGATAGTGACTTGACATTCCTCTTTAGGGTTAACTTCAGTATTAACCCTAATAATACCAAGAGACTTCAACATGCAAGAGACTTGTTCCCGCCGTAAACGTTCTTCAGCTTCTCGCAATGTTTATTTTCGTACAGAAGATTGTTTTTGTTGTAAACGTTGTTCGGCTTCCCCCAACGTTTCTTTCTACAAAGAGAATTTTTTCTTCTGTAAGCGTTGTTCAGCTTCCCATAACGTTTCTTTTGGCAAAGAGGATTGTTTCTACCAAAGATGTTGTTCAGCTTCCCGCCGTAAACGTTGTTCAGCTTCCCCCAACGTTTCTTTTGGCACAGAGGATTGTTTTTGCCATAGACGTTGTTCAACTTCCCGTCGTAAACGTTGTTCAGCTTCCCCCAACGTTTCTTTTGGCCAAGAGAATAGTTTCTGCCATAAAACTTGTGCAGCTTCCCCCAACGTTTCTTTTGGCACAGAGAACAGTTCCTGCTGTAAACGTTGTGCAGCTACCCCCAACGTTTCTTTTGGCCTAGAGAGTTGTTGCTTAACATCTCACCCATTCTGGCTTTGATCCAAGTTTGAGTGAGGTTCCCACCAGTGGTTGAAACCATTTTGGTAGAATTGAGTGCCCATATAATCAAATTCTTGTCCGTACTGCATTCTGCAAAAGTTAGGCACAAAACCCTAGAAAACATTTATTAGAACAAAAATAAAAATAAACATGAAAATCAAGTCAAATTCAATCGATTCACACTACTAGAAAAAGTTAAACCTCGAGTCCCTGGCAACGGCGCCAAAAACTTGTTGACTCACTGGCAAGTGTACCAGATCGTTCAAGTAATAAAAATTGGTAAGCCCCAATATCGTTCTTCCCAAAGGACTCGAAAGGCCTTATCGTTCGTGTGAATCAAAATCGTAAGACTTGTAAAGAGAAAATTAATTTGGTAGAATGCAAAGACACAAAATAAAAGTGCAATGTTTTGATTCAATTGACTGGAAAAAGGCTATGGATGAATGGAGTTGTTGGGGGTTTACAATTTCATCTTATCCGCCCTCTCTTATCTACTTCTCTCGTTTAAATCGCTTTATTATCTAATTGTTATGCAAACTTTCTTGGCCTACCCTTAACCCGATCCCTCGGCAAAAAGAGCCTATTACTAATCACTGACTTGCTATCCCTAGCCTCCCCTAGCAACTAGTAACGCATTACCAAACCGAAACAAAAACAATTGATCGTCCTACCCCCCTATCCCTAGGTGGTATTGCTTAATCAAGGAATTTCTCACCAGTTCATGACAGTATCGTACGTCCCCGTATCGATAAAGACTAACAACAGTTATCGAATGAGTTAAACGATAAAAGCTTTAAGCGCAGATGAGAACCCAACAATTGATAATCAAAGCATACAACAAGCATATAAATGAACAAGAGTTTCAATAAAAGAGAATTTCAAAAGATTACATTGTTTCCCCCAACAACAATAGGGTTTAGTTCACCATTGTCATGGTGAACCTAGATGGAAAATAATGAAAGAATGGAAAAGCAAACCCTAGATAGGATGACTAGGAGCCTAAGCATCCAAGAGATCTTCTCCAAGGAGTGGAAATTAGGTCTGGCCACCCTCTTCTATCAACAGAATGAGAATGAAGTCGAAACAGGGCTATTTATAACTGAGGAGCGTCACAGACAATAGGCCCAAGCCTAGCAGACAACCGCCCGGTGGCACACTAATGTCGTCTGGCGGTTTGCCCTTCATCGCGTTTCCGCCCGATGCCAGAAGTCCACCGCCCGGCGGTTTGCCCCTAATCGTGTTTCCACCCGGCGTCAACGCCAGGGTGTCAAACAATGCTTTCTCCTCGTATTTGGCCGCCCAGCGATGAATTCTCACCGCTGGGCGGTTCCTAGACTCTTGTTTTCTTCGTTTTCTTCCTTTGTCTTGAGTCTAAGAGCCTCATCTTCTACTCCATTCTTTACTTCCATCAAAAATGCTGCAAAACAATGCAAAACAAGCATAATATCGCTAAAAACAACTTTTGACTCTCTATTAACTCATTTATTATGTTTTACTTGATTTTAAGCTCATTCTAAGCCTTAAAGGGTGTAATTTGGTCTAAAATGATATATCAAAATAGCTGTTTTTCAACAATTATCATGAGTGCCACCGTTGAGCACCAGGATTGGCAGCTGAGCGTCCTGCAACACTGAAGCTCACCCCTGAGCGGTGAAATGAGCGTTGAGTGCCTAAATTATGGACCTTGGCCGAAATTCTGTTATTTAATAATAATAGTATATATAGGAGGGTGGATTAGGACGAAATTGTAAACCCCAACAACTCCTTTCATTCATATCTTTATTTGCCAATTGATCAAGTTTGCATGTGCATATTTATTTTCGTTCTTTGCATTAAAACCTTAAATTATTATTTCTTTCAAGTCTTATGCGATCAATTCACATGAAAAATAAGGCCTACGAGTCCCTTGTGAAATGATATCTGGACTTACTGTCTATTATTACTTGATACGATCTGGTACACTTTCCAGGAGCTTTACACTATGTTATCCTTAAAAGCAATTTAATCACAGCATAATCTATTAAATATAGATTTGACTTGAACTAGACTATTTTAAAAATTTTAAATACTAAAACTATTAAAATTGTCACCTTAATCAAATTACACTCTTTGGATAAAATTTTGTATTAGAACACTATAATAACTCAGAAGGGATGTTACATATTCATAATTTTAATTCACATTATATCTTAATACCTTACTCACACACCTTAAATATCACTATTTTTTGTTAGAATATTTTGTAATTTTCTTCCTTAATGGAAATTTATGATAATGTTGCTAAAACATCTTTTTTTTATTTTATTAATTTTATTAATACTCAAGTTTCAATAGTACAAAGGAAGACATAAAATGGAGGAAAGTAGTTACACAATAAGTATGAAAATAATTCAATATTGTTTATTGATCAAGATTATTTCTAAAAATTGTGTAGGAACACAATTTCTTCTATGAATGCTTCACTCAAAAGTTCTTCTTAGAAATTACAACTTTTTTATACATTCTTGCATGCATGTATTCATCACGTTATTTGCAAGATCATGAGCGCCTGATAAGAAAGCAAAGTCAATGGTTAAAATTATAAGCAATAGGAAAGCTAATTAACAAAGTTATGAAAAAAATAATTAATAAAATGAAATCTAAATAAAAATGTAAAACTATTGAAACAAGTAAATATTTTGAGAGAGCACATACCAGTATTGTAGGCAATGACCTTCATTAAGTCACAACTAGTAAAACATTTATAAATAGGATCAGAGGATAATTTATTACAGTGTGATTCACAGTCTTTCATACATTTGTCATATTCAGAACGGGATTTAAGTTCACATTTGAATGCACATTTAATACTGCATCCAAAAGCATTAGCTTTGTTATTTAATTCAGCATGTGTAAAACTCAAAAGAATCATCACCATAACTAAAACTACAATAGTTTTTATCTCAACTTTCTCCATATCTCTTTTGTAAGTTTTCTAAGGATTCAAAATATAAATAGAAGGAAAAGTCTTTGGTATTGTTTTCAGAAAGATAACCATGAATTTATAGAGAAATAATTATTATAATTTTTTACATTAAAATATAATTAGTCAATAAAATTTATTTAAAAATAAAAATATTAATAACTTATTTATTATATAAAGATATAATTACTTTAAATGTAAATTTTGAGAATGTTTCATATTTAAAATCCAATATTTAAATATAGAAAGCTAAAAACATAAGGAAAAAACATTATACTTTTTCATTCTTAAGAATATTTAGTCAATAAAATATACTTTGACTTTAAAGGTAATTATTTTGACTTTAAATACATTTAAGATATAATTACTTTAAATGTAAATTTTTACTATGTTTCATATTTAAAATCCAATATTTAAATATAGAAAGCTAAATATTTAAAATCCAATATTTAAATATAGAAACACACGTAAGTATACTTTTTCATTCTTAAAAAAATTTAGTCAACAAAATATATTTTAATTAGAAAAATATTATTATTTTATATATTATTTTATTATATAATTAATATATTCAATGAATATAATTTTTGACTGTCATAAATTTTAAATATAGTATTTAAATAGTTTATATAAAAGATGATTTTATATATATATATATATATATATATATATATATGTATGTATAAATTTATATCACTTAATAAAAAATTAATTAATGTAATATTAAAAAAGTGTAAATATTTAATTTATCACTAGGAGTTTTTTGTTCTTAGTGTTACTTAATGTGTCTATGAGGTTGTAATATAATTTTTATTCTTTATGCAAATTGTTATTTTTATTTCTTTTCTTAAATGACAATCTTATAATATCAGTGATATGTGTCAACATATAATTGCTGCATAGTAGATAATCAATATTCATATTATAATGATGTCATTTTAAAGGGTAATATTGTCATCCCTTAATGATGTAAGAAAGTAATATCTAAATTATGAAAAAATTATTAAGGTAATAATATTTTGTGAAACATAAATATGAAAACATTTTGTCATGTAAAATTAAAAGTAATAATTTCTTCAAATTTTATTTGCAGCAATAGTTGAGTGAAAAGAATTTTTTGTAAAGCAATTGTGTAATATTTGTATAAAGTTTAACCACAAAATAAGGGAAAACGAAAATATAATGAAATAAGACAATTAGTTGTATTCAAAATGAGTTATGTTACAACAAATTGAATTACCAGTGTTGTAAAACTAATTAATTAATAAAATGAAATCTAATTAAAAATGTAAAATTATGAAAACAAGTATACCAGTGTTATAGGAAATGAACTTCATTAAGTCACAACTAGTAAAACATTTATAAATAGCATCATAGGATAATTTATTGCAGTGTGATTCACAATCTTGAATACATTTTGAATATAATGGAGGGAATATGGTTGTTTAAAATCACATTTGAATGCACATTTAACTTTGCATAAAAGTCCATCAGTCTCACTATATAATTTAGCATGTGTCATGACAATAATTAAAATTCTAATAGTTTTTATATCAACTTTTCTTATATCTCTTTTCTAAGTTTTTAAAGGATTTAAAATATGAATAGAAAGTAAAGTCTTTGATATTATTTTACGAAAACTATCCATGAATTTATAAAGAAATAATTATTTTTGCTTTTTTACATTTAAAAATAATTTGTCAATAAAATCTATTTAGTAAAAAAATAGTAATAACTTATTTAATATTTTAAGATTTATAATTACTTTGAATATAAATTTTGACTGTGTCATATTTAAAATAGAATATTTAAACATAGAAAAGCTAAACACAGAGAAAAAATTATTATACTTTTTCATTTTCAAAAATATTTAGTCAATAAAATATATTTTAATTAGAATGTTATTATTCATTTATTTATTATTCTATTATATAATTAATATATTATATAAATGTAAGTTTTTACTACGTGTAATAAATTTTAAATATAGTATTTAAATAGTTAACTACAAAAATAAATTATTTTAGAGGAGGTTAATCTCCAGTGGTTTTATAAACTCCGAAAAGTTTTTGGCAGTTTAAGAAAACTGTCCCTAAATATTTTTAGGAAATTTCTACTCTGTCCCAGGTCCGCGCTTTTCTTGCCTTAATCATTTTTCTTATTCTCTAATTTTCCTCAAATCCTATTTTCTCGCTCTGCTTTCATTTCCTCAAACCCTATCTTCTGGCTCGTTCTGTGTTTCATTTCCTCGGTCTCCCTTCATTTCCTCGCTTTCTAAAATTTCACTGGAATCATTTTCCCTCAAACCCCTTTCCTGCACCATCTTCGTGTTGTTCTTCCCTTACTTGGGCTGAACATTGTGTTCGTCGTGGAGGCTTCATGGAGGCGTTGTGGTGCTCTGTTGCGTTCGCACTGGGAAAACTCTAGATTCGTTCACACGGCTTAAAAACCTGTCGAGAAATCTTTTATATCTTACTCTTGAAATTTTCATTTTGCTCTCTTCCTTCTTCCATCTGCTGTTGTTTATTGTTTTCATGTTTGTTTGGTCTCTTTAAAAGTCTGTGTAATTTACTTGTATAATTTTAGTCAAACTCTGAATGTGTTGTTTACGATAGCTTTACTTTTACCTAACTATTTCTTCTCTTTTTTCATTTAAAGTTGCGAGAGTACATTGACGACACTGAAGATTAGATTAATATTCAAGTAGCTATGACCAGCTACATTGAACTGGTATTGCTTTGAAGTCTGATAGAGTGTCAATCATACTTATTAGTTGGATGAGATGCTGAGTTTTGTTTCTTGATTCATTGAGTCTTCATTATATGTGTTCCAATTTTCAGTTTATTCCTTGTCTTGGTTAAGTTCGGCAAAAAGTCACCATGTGAAGTAATTGCAGCTTCTGATTTAAGTGATGAAACTGTTTGGTCAGTTTCAATTCATTTTTTTTTTTTGCTACATTAACTGATAGTGACAACATTATATGACCATTCTTTTTGAAATAAGAATTGTTGGTGCATTCATGACAGGTTTGGTGATACAACATTCTTTCGTTAGTCTATTGTGAGTTGTAGCAAGATTCGTATGAATCCAAGAAAGAATCAATTTATCCAAGTGTATAAGAAAAGAAAGAAATAATATAATTTGGCCAGAATTGAAAAAGAGTAAAAATTAGAAAGAAACTTTCACATGTACAATTCACAATATGCTATTGAATGATGAACATCTTGTTGCATTATGTATACTGGAATGAATCTGTGATTGCATCTCTGAAATGCATGCAAATGTATTCACCAACATAAATGTCATTCTGTTATGAAATCACTAATTGATTCTAGAAGTCTTTCTTGTGTTTTCTTTTCTTGTTTTAATATTTGATCTAGTTCTATTCCTTAGGTTCTGTTTGGGTGTGCCAGCTGTTCTAAATAGCTTTTTTTTTATTTCCTTGTCTTCTTGGCTGTCTTAGTTTTGTCTACTTCATATATGCATTTTATTCTGTTGTTCATAATTGAGCTTTGTTTGCTTTTATAATCTGGTCTAGAGTTGTTTTAAGTAGTAGATTTGTTGTGTTGTCATTGCTTTAATCTGTCTTGTCTTGCTCTTGTCGCAACTGAAAATCGCGACGGGACGACGACGATACAAAATGAGAAACCGTTTTGAAAAAAAGATTTTGGAGTCGCCACCATAGTTTATTCTGGAAAACTATAGAAAAACCATAAAAAGGATAAGGCTTGGTCAATTGGAAAACCAGACTCGGGTTCGGGAGTCGGTTACGTGTAGGGAAGGTATTAGCACCCTACACGCCTGCCTGAAGGCAGTACCTTTAATTAAAAACGCGAATTTGATGTGGTTTTGAAAAATGTTTAATTTCCCCTAAAAAATAAAATTTAACTCTAAAGAAAACAAAATATATTTTTTGAGTTTTTTGTGCCCGACAAGGATTGACCTTGCTCCTACGTATTCTCAGTTGGACTGAGAAATCAGGATTACGTAGTTCTTTGTTGAAGATTGTTTGTTGTTTGAAAATATGATTGTTTTTGGTTCTTGAAGATTTTTTTTTTTTGTTTATTTTTAAAAGAATGAGAAAAAGGTTTTTTAACACAAGGCTGACGCGAATGATCGCACGTGTGCCTAAACCTTTTAAAATAATTTTTTGTTTTTTAGAAGAGAAGAAAAAGGTTTTTAACACAAGGCTAACGCAAATGGTCGCACGTGTGCTTAAACCTTTTAATATAATTTTGTTGTTTTTAGAAAAGAAGAAAAAAGTTTTTTTAACACAAGGCTGACGCGAATGGTCGCACGTGTGCTTAAACCCTTTTAAAATAATTTTTTTGTTTTTAGAAAAGAAGAAAAAGGTTTTTAACACAAGGCTGACGCGAATGGTCGCACGTGTGCTTAAACCTTTTAAAATAATTTTTTTGTTCTTAGAAAAGAAGAAAAAGGTTTCTTAACACAAGGCTGACGCGAATGGTCGCACGTGTGCTTAACCTTTTAAAATAATTTTTTGTTTTTAGAAAAGAAGAAAAAAGGTTTTTAACACAAGGCTGACGCGAATGGTCGCACGTGTGCTTAAACCTTTTAAAATAATTTTTTGTTTTTAGAAAAGAAGAAAAAAGGTTTTTAACACAAGGCTGACGCGAATGGTCGCACGTGTGCTGAAACCTTTTAAAATATATTTTTATTTTTAGAAAAGAATAAAAAAGGTTTTTAACACAAGGCTGACGCGAATGGTCGCACGTGTGCTTAAACCTTTTAAAATAATTTTTTATTTTTAGAAAAGAAGAAAAAAGGTTTTTAACACAAGGCTGACGCGAATGGTCGCACGTGTGCTTAAACCTTTTAAAATATATTTTTATTATTTTTTGAGTATTTGTATATTCAAAAAGTAGATAGATATTTAAAACAGAAAAAGGAAAAATAGAGAAATAAAAAATAAAAATAACAAGATAAATAAATAAATAAAAATAAAAATAAAAACAAAAATAAGATAAAAAGTAAAATAAGAAAACAAAAATAGAAAGGTATGGAGGTGCTTAAAGAGGATGTGCAAAACCTAATTTATTTATAATGACAGATTGGGCCTAAGCCCAAGTGGAAAGAGGTATGAAAATGAAAATAGAGGGGCTGCAAGAAGGAAGATTATTTAGAGACGGAATGGGCTCGAGCCCAAGCCAATTGAGTGGACAGGAGTGTGCCGGTAAGAAAATGGGTGTGAGGGAGGGACCGGCCCACGAACCTGGCCCAAGCAGAAAGTAAAGGGGCTGCAAAATGAGAAACGGAGGTGCAGAAACAAAAATGTTTTGTTGTTTTTTTTACTAATAATTTTCTTTTATTATTATTTATTTAAATTTTTTTGTTTTTTTGTTTTTTTGTTTGAAACAGAAATGGGTCTGGCCCAATAACTCTAACCCTAGATTTTCCTCTCAGCAGTCAAGGGTTCTGCCTTCCCCCATTCATTTCACGTTAACCTCCCAAACCCCAGAGCTAGGGTTTTCTCGAGAGGAAGAAAACCATGGAGATTTCGCGTCCCCAACTCACACTCGTTACCGCCAGCGGCTCCAACCACAAGGGTTGACCACCACGAGGGGTTGTCGACGGCGACGCCAGCGTCTTCGCCGGAAGAAGCACCGCCGGTTGCGCCGGACCACCGTCTTGCTCTTCTTCTTCGCGCGAAACCGGCCCCCAATCCGAGATCTCGCCGTCGACAGCGGACACCACCAGAACCATGGCCGGTCACGGTGTCACCGCCTTCCCTCTTCCCCATCTCGTCCCTCGTGCTGACCTAGGTTCGAGGGTTTACCTCCGACTGAGCACCGCCGGCCACCACCGCTTCGAACCTCATCCTTGCCGGCGACGACCGCAGCACACCAGTCCCGACATCGTTGGCGACCATCACCACCAACAGCACCGCGCAAATCCTCTTTCTCCTCCTTCGAAACAGAGATCACCGCCACCAGAGAAGCAGGACGCCGCCGTTGCTCGCCGTTACCAGACTCCGTCAAGACGCGGATAAACCTTTAGAGCTCGACCGCGCCAAAATGACTGCTAACGTGCTTCAAACATCACCTAGAGTCTAACCACCGTCATCGCCACTGACTAAAGTCGCGTCCTCATAGGGTTGCTAACATTGCAACCCTTAATCGTCACTCACACTGCCACTGGACTTTGCAATCGGAAAACTCACCCGTTTCTCTATTTCTTCTACTCCCTTAAGATTGTGAATGGATTTGGAAGTAATAAGGGTGGTGTATATTGTGAAAACTGCTTAGCTTTGGTGAAGGTATATGGAAATTTGCCTTAGCGAAAAGAAATTGGAATGGGGTTGGGGAACCGATTTGATGATGGTATGATATTGTGTGTGGGGGTTGGCAACTGTTCTTTGTTCTTTTGGCTTGTGTTTGGATATTTGGCTGGCTCCTTTTCTTGCAGGTAAACGGTATTTGGTCATGGAGAATGATGGTTGTTCTGGGTTATAGGGTAGAAGGTGAGATTGCTGGTATTATTTTGCTATTCTTTTCTTCTTTGTTCTTCTGGTGGGTATCAATTTAATGGCTCAAATTTGCTGTTGATGATTGGCTATGGTAAAAAACGTGAGGGACAAGGTTGCAAGCGAAAGGGTAAGGTTGGGATATGGTGGTGATAGATGGGGTGGTGATGGGGCAGACTAGGACCGTGAACGGAAATGGGGTATTGGCTGGTTCAACTCTGTGGTGCTCTGTGTGATTTCCTGTTTAACTGTGTGTGAGTTTTTTTTTGGTGTTATGTATGTAGTATGTTGGTCGTGGACGTTGGGAATGGAAGCGGAGGAGTGGTGGCTATGCTATGGTCAAGAGAAATGTGATGAAAATGGTGATGGGGCGTCGTGAATGACTCAAAGAGGTTGGGTTAGCTTTTTTTTGGCTCGGTTGTTGACCCCATTGGACATAGGTGAAGAAGAAACGGAGCATATCATGGAATCATCGGTGAAGGGAAGGATTCAAGTCACAGTCATATATAATGGGAAAAATGCTCGATGATATTCAGAGTAGCAATGCAACAGTAATGTATTTAAGAACAAACAATCAATCTCATGTGCAGGGAGGGATCACTCACCTCTTGAAGACTCGGCTGTTCACGTCAACCTTGCAGCTCTGATGTATCTCCTCCTCTTTGCCGGCTGGTTTGCCTCATCCTTCTCCTTTCAGTGTAATCTTCAACTTCTACGAGACGGTCTTCTCACCACAGTGAAATAGCTCTTCGCCCTCTTATCCCTTCTCCTCTCTTGGTGTCGGTCCAATGAAAACGTCTCTCCAAGCCCTTGATTCCTGACGCAGTGAGGAGAGTTTCTTTTTTTTAGAGAAAGTGAGTGCTACCCTAATACCATGTGCTCCCCCCTTCTTGCTTAGGTTGCGCTCCTTCTTGTTCTTGTGGTATTGCTTTTCTTTTTCCTCTGCAAATTCCCTTTGCCGAATGTCAATCCGCACTGCTCTGCCACCCCAAGTTTGCATCGTACCCTCCTCTAGCCAGCCAACGTTGTCCTTTTTTTTCAGACCAAAACCGTTTTCCCTTTTTTCGTTTCTTTTTTTTTTACACTAGCGACAAAAATGAGCTCTAAGCCTTTTTTTTTGTTTGTTTTTTTTTGTTTTGCTTCTTTTTTTTTTTGCTAAAAGATAAAAGAACTAAATTTTTAAACGAAAATTAAAAATACAAGTAAAATAAGATTTATATGAAGGATAAAAATAAAATAAAATAAATAAAGGCAATAAAAAGGTAATAAAAATAATAAGAACACAAAAAGAGGTAAAAATGTAATTAAAAATTAAAAATTAATCCGGACAAAATTCAGTACTGACAGCTGCCCCTCTTTACTTAGATTTTACTAGATAATATGACGAAAGAAGTTTCCATATTATCAGAGTAAAAGATAAGTAAAGATAGAAATACTAATTTCGTCTGGATTTTTATGGGAACAAAATGAAGACAGATGAATTCGAAACACAAGATTGACCAAATTCATGGATATGAGGGGTTGAAATTAAAAGAAA
This sequence comes from Vigna mungo, assembly GCA_036885675.1. Taxonomy (NCBI): domain Eukaryota; kingdom Viridiplantae; phylum Streptophyta; class Magnoliopsida; order Fabales; family Fabaceae; genus Vigna; species Vigna mungo. Next base: position 11,869,344 of record CP144694.1, on the reverse strand, counting down.
GCGACCATCGCCAAGCAGAGGGCCGTACTCACAGAACAAAACTAAACTTCGACCATTGCCAAGCAGAGGGTCGACGACGCAGAAGCAAACTAAAAAAATGACCATTGCCCAGCAGAAGGCCGATACCATAAAACAACAACCTGGATTTGACCATTGCCAGGCAGAGGGTCAATATCGCAGAAGGAAACCAAAGGTGCCAGATAAAACTGGGCTTGAGATAAATGAGGTGTACAAACCTCGTGGGGGGTGTACCAACCCTATGGATGAATGATGTGAGGTGTACTAACCTCGTTGATGAATGATATGAGGTGTACAAACCTCGGGGAAAGGGTGTACTAACCCTATGAATGAATGATATGAGGTGTACAAACCTCGTGGAGAGGGTGTACTAACCCTGTGGATGAATGATATGAGGTGTACAAACCTCGTGAAAAAAGGTGTACTAACCTTATTAATGAATGATATGAGGTGTACTAACCTCGTGAAAAGGGTGTACTAACCCTATGGATGAATGATATGAGGTGTACAAACCTCGTGAAAAAAGGTGTACTAACCTTATTAATGAATGATATGAGGTGTACTAACCTCGTGAAAAGGGTGTACTAACCCTATTAATGAATGATGTGAGGTGTACTAACCTCGTGAAAAGGGTGTACTAACCCTATGAATGAATGATACGATCATTAGATGTCATAGAAGACAAACTTGGATTCAAAATCTTTTGAAGAGACGTTGGTAAATACTGAGCACAACATTGAGATTTTTTGAACAATTTCCTTGCTTTTGAAAGGTATGATGTAATGTCATGATGATGCATGTACATATGAGACGTTTGTTTCATTCTCTCTTTTTGTCGTTTTTCACTCATTTCATTTTTTCCATTTTTGAAATTCCATGTTTGAAACTTGTTGTCAATATCGTCGTCAAATTCAATGTACGTCCAAAACACATTTCTTGAAAATAGTGTAATGAGTCTTTTGAAAAGGAAAAGAACGTCACCAGGGTTCAAATTCCCTTTAACGCTTTTTGCAAACCAAACTAGCTTGAACCCGAGAAGGTGTAGAAAATGGGTACGAAAAGTAGATGGCTGAGTGATTATCTGTGGGCAACATTAGCATTTGAAAATTCCTCACTCGGGGAGGTGTTGTTAATGTTTAAACATGCATGGCTCGCTAGGATTGCCCCAATTTAGTAGCGCATGGTGAATGTGATTTGGAGAGGTGGAAAGGTTCGGGTAGGAAGGATTGCCCCAGTTTTGTTGCGCATGGCAAATGTGATTTGGAGAGGTGGCAAGGTTTGGGTAGGAAGGATTGCCCTAGTTTAGCGATTCTCGTTTGATGGGGAGACTTCTCATCTTTTCGTCTTTTCAATGTTTTTTTCAAATGATTGTGTCATTTGCCACATCATTTCATTCCAGAGTTAAGTTCGTGAGAAAGATCAAGACAAACATTCTTCAGTCAGCGTGGACTTTAATGAGCTTGTATCGTGGCTGAAAGGCAAAGGGTTATGAAAGAAACAGATAATGAAGGCCCAAATAAGTGTTTGAAGGTTAAATTAGTTTAACAAGAATCATCTGCAATGTGTCAAGTCAACGGGTCTCCAGGGATTTGAAAAAAAATTCGAGCACCCCTTTTATTCTTCATTGTTTGTTTTTTTCCTTTTTTCGTTTTTTCTTCTTTCTTTCCATTTAGTTTATTCGATTCAGTGCCCCTGTTGCGGCCCTTTATGCTACTTTCTCTTTTTCATTTCTGTTTTGTTTTTTTTTTTCAGAAATTTTCTCCTTGATATTGGATGCCCTTGATGTACCCTTTTAGGTTGACATCGATATGCCAATGATTCTTGTCCAGGGTGACGAAAATAATTACGACTTTTGGCTCAAAGAGGGTGCAATTGGATAAATTTCTTTTATTTGGGTGAAAGAAACAAAATGGTCACGCGTCACTCTGAATCTTGCTTGCCTTACTTTCCCCGACCTTACACCTGAAACAAAACTCTGTAGCGATTGACACATCAACTTCATTGTCTTTTTTCTTTTTATTTTTTTTTATTTATTCTTTTATTTTATTTTTTTTTATCTCCCCGATCAACAGATCATTGGCACACGTACCACGATGAAAACTGCCCCAGTATTGCATACGCGACAATCTCTTGTTTTGAGGGGGAAATGAAAAGGTTATGGGTTCAAGCAGTATGAATGCGAATGTTTTTTCAGGAAAAGAACACCGGTTACTCCCAAAACCTTGAATCAAGAAAGGGCTCAACACCGGTATTTTTCAAAACTTTTTTTTTGTTTGTTTTTGTTTTTCAAAAGTACTATGTCCTGGACAACTTTATTGACAACGAAATCAACATGTGTCTTTTCTTTTTCACTTCTTTTTCTTGTTTTTTTTTTCTTTTGTTTTCCACGACATCCACCAGAACCGAGCTTGAACAAACCGAATATACCCGTGATGCTTTTACCGACATGCGTTTAATTATTTTTCATCATTTTTTTACTTTTATTCACCTAAAAGCTCAGCGCGACATGCAGTATTTCAAAACAAGTGTAAACAAAAATTACGAATGAGACCACAGATTAATACAAGCTTTAAAGACAAGGTCGATATCCCTTAATAGCATCCCCTATCGCGGAATCATTGTGCATAGAACCTTTTTGACCGTATCGGAATTAACCGGTGACAGTAACCCCTCTCCATTCATCCCTTTGAGAATTAGTGCCCCACCAAAGAATGCTTTTGTTCACCACGGGCGACCCTTCGTAATTTGGAGTCCATTTGCGTCTAATCTTTTGAATGGGCAAAATCTTTTCTAATACCGGCTCGCCCTCATGAAACTCCCTTCGATGCTCCTTTTTGTCAAATGCCTTCTTCATTCTTCCCTGGTACAGTTGTTCATGGCACACAACTGTTGACCTTTTTCCTCAACGAGATTGGGCTGGTCGAATTAGGCTTGAACCTACTCAGTTTCCTCTAACTGGGTTTCCATTAACATCCCATCTTCCTGGTGGGGTTTTATCTCTTTAGACCATTGTTCCGCTAATCTCATAGTTCTGGAGAGGGTTTTGAATCCTCTTCATAATCATCTTCCGTATTATTGATGGGGTGCTCAAAGTTAGGAATATCGACATAATTATTTTCAAAATATTTGTTGTCATATCTGCATTATTTAAGTTTACGAAAAAGAAATAAATAAACGGAAAAACGATGAAGAATGCAAAATGATGATAAAAACAAACACACTTTGATTATCACGCTGAGCATAAGAACTAAAACGTCAACCCGTAAATCAAGAATCCTAAAGCTCCGGGTAAAGCTATAGGATTAATTAAAATTATTACATCTCATTCAAATTAAGCATCACGGGTAAATCCAGCATTTCCCAATTGTCGAGTTGTGCATCTGGGGAGCAGGCCCACACGAAACTCGAGCCTTCAGATCCATCTTCATCCTCCACGACTGCTATCTAGCCAGTGTTAACCCAACCAGCGCTGCGAAAGCTCTCCTTGAGGTCACAGATACGAATTCTTCCCACCTTGGGCTCCCGTCTTTCCGTCCGAGCCAGACTGAGCTATCTCCTTTCTTCTATCAGCCTTTTCCTGTCTTCCTTGGTGGGCTTGTATCCCAAGCCATACCTATTATTGTTCTCGGCGACCTCTAGAGGGAATGATCGCCCTTGTCCATACTTGCCCAAACCTTTCCCATGCATATAACCTTCCTTCAGCATGACCTTGGCCATCATGATAGAAGCACGCGACAGATGCGGGTTGACTGCGAATGGCTCCACATAGGTATTTCCCACGATCTCTAGAGATTGGAAAGCCGTCTCGAGAGCTTCCTCAGCTGCTTCAATATAACGGGTGGATGATGGTCCACTTACCAGGAGATCCTCCTCTCCTGCCACTATCACCAATTTATCTCCCGTAACATACTTAAGCTTCTGGTGCAGTGTGGAAGGCACAACTCCTGCAGAATGGATCCATGGACGACCCAATAGACAACTATAGGCCGGGAGGATGTCCATAACCTGGAATGTTACTTGGAAAACGCACGGGCCGACTTGAACCGACAACTCCACCTCTCCCATTACTTCTCTTTTGCTACCATCGAACGCCCTCACAATCATTGAGCTCGGCTTCATATACATTCCTTCACAAGGTAGCTTTTCCAATGTTGTCTTCGGCATGACATTCAGAGAGGAGCCATTATCCACCAACACACGCGCTATAACATGATCCAATCATTTCACAGATACATGAAGGGCCTTATTATGCCCTCTTCCCTCAGCAGGTATTTCCTCATCTGTGAAGGTGAGGTAATTATTAGCAACGATGTTGCCAACAATACCCTCAAACTTATTCAGCGAAATCCCTTGCTCCACATGAGCTTCGCTAAGTATTTTCATTAACAACTTTCTGTGTGATGCCGAATGCATAAGCAGATCTAACAGGGATATCCGAGCAGGCATGCGGTTCAGCTGTTCCACTACCTTGTACTCGCTCTGCTGTATGAATTTTAGGAATTCACCACCCTCTTCTTCGGATATTTCCCTCTTCTCCTCCTTTTCAAGGGTCCCTTCAGCCTGCACACTCTTCCCTTTCAAGAACTCCTTTGCTTTTGCAGTCATTGTTACTTCCTTGTCATTGGTTCTTTCCCTTGCCAACTCCGGTGGTGTAAAGATCCGACCACTTCTGGTCATTCCACCAATGCTTGATATGTTTTCAACAGTCGGATTTGCATCCTTTCCCTCATCTAATGCAATTGCCCCGTACCTCCATGGGATGACTTTTTCGTTCTTATAAGGAAAAGGAGTTGGCACCCGGATGACAACAGATGGGTTTCCTTCAGTTACCAGTGTAGGGGTGGTCCTAGTGAAATGGATCACCAAGGGTTCGGGCAGAGCTACATTAGATTCTTCACCAGTTTGCATAAACACTTCTTCCTCTCTGACCTTGTGGCATACCTGCATCAGATTTCTGTTAAGTAAGTCTTGTAAAATATTCTCGAATTCTACACATTCCTCAATAGAATGCCCGGCCTCCGGATGGAGGGCACATGCTATACCCTCATCATACTCGCCCTTCACTAAGCCCACCTTCATCAAAGCTTCAAAAATGAACCTCCTCGAGCTCTTGATCTTGCCCACATCTCTTATCAGATCATGTTTTTCAACCTTGATGGCATTCGTCGAGGAACTCCCATGTCCGGACAATGGATTAGTCTCGACACTAGGCTTGTCTTCTTGAAACTTTAACCAACCCGAGTCAATCAGAGCCTGAACTTTGTACTTGAAAGCCATGCATCCTTCGGTCGAGTGACCAACGCCTTCCCCATGGTAACTACATCTGGCATTCGCGTCATAACCCCTAGGGTATGGAGGCTGTACAGGCCTCATCGGGCAAATGGCGACCAGCCCCTTTTTAACCAGGTTTGGTATCAATTCAGTGTAGGTCATAGGGATCGAGGTGAAACTAACAAATTGACTTCTTCTTGGGTTGCTATTTTAACCCACATTCAGATTCGGGCCCACGTTTGCCCCAGGTCTCCAAGCTTCAGTTGGGATTCGCTGCGGTGGATAATACGTTTGTTGTTGCTGAGGCCTAGCTTGATGAGCAAACGAGGCGTTAGCAGCATAAGGAGGTGGGCTTAAGTATGGTCGATAATTAGGATTAGGAGCTCGTCCTCTCCACATCGGCATTATCGTCGCTGCGTGTACCTCCCCCTCTTTCTTCTTCCCCTGATCGAAGCTGGGCTTTTTATAGTTTGTAGTTGTAGGTGGGCCATATGCTATCTTCCCGTTCTTCAACCCAATTTCTATTCTCTCGCCAATGATGATGGTGTCAGCAAAATTGACAGATACATTCCCAACCATATGCTCATAAAACGACGGCTGGAGTGTGTTTATGAACATCGACACCATCTCTTTATCAAACAGCGGTGGCTCAACTTGCGCAGCCAACTCCCTCCATCGCTGGGCATACTCTTTGAAGGTTTCATTATCCTTCTTCGTCATATTCTACAGCTGCAGACGGTCCGGAGCAACATGAGTGTTGTATACATATTGCTTCACGAAGGCGTCAGCTAGGTCCGCCCAGCAACGAATTCGAGATGGCTCCAGGTGGGTATACCAGTTCAACGCTACCCCAGCCAAACTGTCCTGGAAAACGTGGATGAGTAGTGGCTCATCATGAGCATACGCAACCATCTTTCTACAGTACATAGTCACATGGCTTTTAGGGCAAGTATTACCCTTATACTTCTCAAACTCCGGCGCCTTGAACTTAGGTGGTATCTTCAGGCCCGGAACCAAACTCAATATGGCCGCATCTCCAAATCCATAACTTTCGACCCCCTCAACGGCTCTCATCCTCGCCTCCAGACTCTCCAACCTATCCGTAGCTCCAACGAGGCTACCAAATCCCCCAACCCTCGTAGCGTGCGGCGCAGCTCCGGCCGAAAAATCCTCCTTAGCAAACACATATGGTACCGGGGTCACTCGTATTCCATCAGTTGCGTTGGTCTCATTCATTCCTATACCCACCATGGGGGCTGACACCAAGACAGGTCCCTGAGTGTCGATTGGTGGTATATTAGCAGTCGTGGGAAATGAGAACGAAGTGTGTTCTGCCTCCGAGTATTCTCCTACGGGAGGAGTATAACCCGGGGGTAACCCATACAATGGGAAAGGAATCGATTGGCCCGCAGCGTTGAACATCGGGTGATCAAGGTGGGTATTCCCCTCAACATGTGTAGATGAAGACTCTCCAGTAGTCTTCATGGATTCAAGAGCTGCCAAGATCTGGCCGATCTGGTCCTTCAACTGGCCAACATCCGCCTTGAGGGATTCCTGTGACTCCTCCCAGCTTGCCATGGCTCTCGAGTTAGCTCGGGTCCGGTAGGGATGTCGTGGAAATTTGGCCGTCGTTTTTTCTCACTCGTACTCTTTTATTATTTTAATTAATTAGATGGAAATGAAACATGCTAAACAAAAGAAAAGACAATGCATGCTAGTAATAGGGGGAAATCACAAGATTGCAATGACATTACTGATGGAAATTAACATAAGTAGATACTAAACAAACATCCCAGATCTTTCATTTAAAGGAAAATCAGTTCATTACATTTCTTAAAGGAAACAAAACATAAAGGCCTCTAAATACATCAATTCCTAGCCCGAGCGATGAAGGATTTCATCTCGCCTATCAACCATTTACAATGATTAATAAAACGCTCTATTTCTACTGGTGGGCTATAAAAGTGGGTACTCGCTTCAGCTTCCAACACCATTCTGGGGATGTCTTCAATTGCCCCATTTGCCAAAGCAGCCAACTGAGAGAAGCTTTCTTTCCAATGCTTTACAACTATTTCTTACTCTGCGATGTGCTCTTTCATTCGCTTTATCAAGCTGATGCCCTTCTTCAAATTCCATCGACCTCCATCGCTCCTCCTGCTCCTCGATGTAATCCTCCATCTGCTTTAACATGGCTCGATACTCCTCTTCAGCCTCTGCCCTCTTCCAGCGCTCCTGATTCAACTCTGCTTCAAATGATGTAGCCATTTCCTTCACTTGATGCCCTGCTTCTTGTACTTGGACTTGCGCTTCTCTTAGTCTTTTTAGGGCTTCCCTTTTATCTCTCTTGGCTTCTTCAAAGAGCTGTTTCCACTGTCTGCCTTCTTCTAAAGCCACATTCTTCTCATTCACCCTCATGGATAACTCTTTACTTGCGGCCGCAAGATCCTGCTTCACTCGGAATGTATAATCCCTCTCAGCCTTCTGGCTTTTGACAATGTTTTCATAAGCCCGTGACTTATCTTCATTATCATTCCTCACATCCACAAAATCATTGCGTGCCCTCTGTAATTCCTTTTCCAACCTGGCATTCCTCACCCTCAATTTCTCCATCTCAGCCTTTAACTGTTTCACCTCTTCACTTTCTGGGGCTTGAGATGGTCCTTCACTAGCCGATTGATCATTGATTGGCTTGAAAGGCAACTTGACTTCTTTTACCCTTTCCAGAATCCAGGTGTGATAACTAACCCTGCTATCCATCACTCCACTCCTCAAGTCCTTCTCTGCTCGCACCACATTTTCCCAAGCACTTCTGACTCTCCTCAACATTTCAGTACAATGTCCGTCCTCATAGTAGATGAAGAAGGTTGTGAGATAATCTGGTGAAGGCGCCCCCTTCATAGGGTATCCAAACTGTCTTTGGACCAAAACAGGGTTGTAGTTAATACAATACCTAGCACCTATGAGAGGTACATTAGGAAAGTTGCCACAATGTTGAATAGACGGTTTAGTCCCCAACCAAGGAAGGCGCCATTTTACCTTTCCTCCATTCAAACTAGCCAATAATTGGGCCCACTCATTGCCCCCTTTGCCTTTAAGCCCCTGGTGCGACGGATCCTCCGATGGACACCTAACATCAACTGCCCCTTTAAACATGCGTGCAGTCATCCATGCATACACTGCCGACAAGCAGCACAGAATTTTCTTCCCCTTTCTCTCATGGCAAAAACTCATGGTTCCATACACATCTGCAAGGACTGCGGTTACAGGGTTCTCTGACCTCGTCTTTCTTGCTACGAAGACATCGATGGCGGTGTAATCCACAAAGTCTTCTATCCTGGGGAACAAAACGATGCCATACACAGTGAAAGCTAACACGTCAATAAAGACCTCCCACTCTTCCCTATCGGCCAGCTGATGCAAATATTGCTCAAGATATCCCTGTGTCAGTCCACGCACTTGATTCCTTATTACCAACTTGTCTTCTAGTTCTTTGGGAGGCAATTTCATTATGGCGGCGATGGTAGGGATGGAGGCATGATGCTCCAAGTGCTGATACGGCGTGGTACCCTCTAGTGGCAAACCCAAGATGTGTCGAATTCTTCTATAGTCGGCACCAGCTGGAAGTCCTGAAAGGTAAAACATCTCAGCGGAGAGTCATAATATCGGGCTAGGGCTATGATAGCAGGCAGTGGTACTTCCATTTCCAGTAGGCCCAAAAGATTTCCATACTTCTTCTTGAAAGTTTCCCTCTTTATGGTCTTAAGTTTCTTGCCTAAATTTACCAGTCCTGTTAGATTTCCCCCATGAATCTTTAGGCAAGGCTTCTTTCTTAAAATGGTAGAACCGGTTTGTTGTGTAGCACCAGGTCTTGCATCAACTTCCATCTTGTATATGATCAAGCAAATACCTGTGATTTCCCCTAAAACCAGCATGTTACCAAATGATGTATGAATAAGATGCATGAAAATATGACGAAGTAAAAATGACATGACTAATACAAATGCATGTATAGTATGAAGATGCAATGATATTAGTATTATTTTTCTTAAAAACAAACAGCGTGAGGGTTATAGTAATACACACGCCTCCCTTTGTGCTCTAATATAGGTTCGGCGCTTCAGATTGCGGGGTCAAGTATATGCAACCTCACAAGGATGGTCTCTTGAACCTAGAGGTCAATGGTCGCTAGAGCTATGTCCCTCTTCATAGCATCTCCACAACAGTCGAGTAATCAACTAGGTGTGAAGACACAAATGAAAAGAACAGACTCTAGTTGGGGTTCTCACGATAGCCAAACAGGAAGAATATCCAAAGTGGCACCGCTACACAACCCCTCTAATTCTAAACTGCACTCAGACCCGGGTATAGGGCCCCACTCCATATATGCGTAAAGTGTGTGTGTGAAGGGAGAATGCAAATGTAACCCAAACCCTCACCTGCAAAACAGCCAGAAAATTTCCCAGGCAGATATAACATGTTTTCTACCCTAAGGTTCAATATATAACAATTATTGCAGTTATTTCAAACATCAACATACATAAAGAAGGAAAAAGAAAGGGGGAGAAAAACACAAACAAAACCACATCGACTTCGCGTATCTAATTAAATGGCCTGACTCTCTAAAAATTCCCTAGTGGATTCGCCATCTGTCGCAACTGAAAATCGCGACGGGACGACGACGATACAAAATGAGAAACAGTTTTGAAAAAAAGATTTTGGAGTCGCCACCATAGTTTATTCTGGAAAACAATGGAAAAAACCATAAAAAGGATAAGGCTTGGTCAATTGGAAAATCAGACTCGGGTTCGGGAGTCGGTTACGTGTAGGGAAGGTATTAGCACCCTACACGCCTGCTTGAAGGCAGTACCTTTAATTAAAAACGCGAATTTGATGTGGTTTTGAAAAATGTTTAATGTCCCATAAAAAATAAAATTTACCTCTAAAGAAAACAAAATATATTTTTTGAGTTTTTTGTGCCCGACAAGGATTGACCTTGCTCCTACGTATTCTCAGTTGGACTGAGAAATCAGGGTTACGTAGTTCTTTGTTGAAGATTGTTTGTTGTTTAAAAATATGATTGTTTTTGGTTCTTGACGATTTTTTTTTGTTATTTTTAAAAGAATGAGAAAAAGGTTTTTTAACACAAGGCTGACGCGAATGGTCGCACGTGTGCTTAAACCTTTTAAAATAATTTTTTGTTTTTTAGAAGAGAAGAAAAAGGTTTTTAACACAAGGCTAACGCAAATGGTCGCACATGTGCTTAAACCTTTTAATATAATTTTGTTGTTTTTAGAAAAGAAGAAAAAGGTTTTTTTAACACAAGGCTGACGCGAATGGTCGCACGTGTGCTTAAACCCTTTTAAAATAATTTTTTTGTTTTTAGAAAAGAAGAAAAAGGTTTTTAACACAAGGCTGACGCGAATGGTCGCACGTGTGCTTAAACCTTTTAAAATAATTTTTTTGTTTTTAGAAAAGAAGAAAAAGGTTTCTTAACACAAGGCTAACGCGAATGGTCGCACGTGTGCTTAACCTTTTAAAATAATTTTTTGTTTTTAGAAAAGAAGAAAAAAGGTTTTTATCACAAGGCTGATGCGAATGGTCGCACGTGTGCTTAAACCTTTTAAAATAATTTTTTGTTTTTAGAAAAGAAGAAAAAAGGTTTTTAACACAAGGCTGACGCGAATGGTCGCACGTGTGCTTAAACCTTTTAAAATATATTTTTATTTTTAGAAAAGAAGAAAAAAGGTTTTTAACACAAGGCTGACGCGAATGGTCGCACGTGTGCTTAAACCTTTTAAAATAATATTTTGTTTTTAGAAAAGAAGAAAAAAGGTTTTTAACACAAGGCTGACGCGAATGGTCGCACATGCGCTTAAACCTTTTAAAAATATATTTTTATTATTTTTTGAGTATTTGTATATTCAAAAAGTAGATAGATATTTAAAACAGAAAAAGGAAAAATAGAGAAATAAAAAATAAAAATAACAAGATGAATAAATAAATAAAAATAAAAATAAAAACAAAAATAAGATAAAAAGTAAAACAAGAAACCAAAAATAGAAAGGTGTGGAGGTGGTTGAAGAGGATGTGCAAAACCTAATTTATTTGTAATGACAGATTGGGCCTAAGCCCAAGTGGAAAGAGGTATGAAAATGAAAATAGAGGGGCTGCAAGAAGGAAGATTATTTAGAGGCGGAATGGGCTCGAGCCCAAGCCAATAGAGTGGACAGGAGTGTGCCAGTAAGAAAATGGGTGTGAGGGAGGGACCGGCCCACGAACCTGGCCCAAGCAGAAAGTAAAGGGGCTGCAAAATGAGAAACGGAGGTGCAGAAACAAAAATGTTTTGTTGTTTTTTTTTTCTAATAATTTTCTTTTATTATTATTTATTTAAATTTTTTTGTTTTTTTGTTTTTTTGTTTGAAACAGAAATGGGTCTGGCCCAATAACTCTAACCCTAGATTTTCCTCTCAGCAGTCAGGGGTTCTGCCTTCCCCCATTCATTTCACGTTAACCTCCCAAACCCCAGAGCTAGGGTTTTCTCGAGAGGAAGAGAACCATGGAGATTTCGCGTCCCCAACTCACACTCGTTACCGCCAGCGGCTCCAACCACAAGGGTCGACCACCACGAGGGGTTGTCGACGGCGACGCCAGCGTCTTCGCCGGAAGAAGCACCGCCGGTTGCGCCGAACCACCGTCTTGCTCTTCTTCTTCGCGCGAAACCGGCCCCCAATCCGAGATCTCGCCGTCGACAGCGGACACCACCAGAACCATGGCCGGTCACGGTGTCACCGCCTTCCCTCTTCCCCATCTCGTCCCTCGTGCTGACCTAGGTTCGAGGGTTTACCTCCGACTGAGCACCGCCGGCCACCACCGCTTCGAACCTCATCCTTGCCGGCGACGACCGCAGCACACCAGTCCCGACATCGCTGGCGACCATCACCACCAACAGCACCGTGCAAATCCTCTTTCTCCTCCTTCGAAACAGAGATCACCGCCACCAGAGAAGCAGGACGCCGCCGCTGCTCGCCGTTACCAGACTCCGTCAAGACGCGGATAAACCTTTAGAGCTCGACCGCGCCAAAATGACTACTAACGTGCTTCAAACATCACCTAGAGTCTAACCACCGTCATCGCCACTGACTAAAGTCGCGTCCTCATAGGGTTGCTAACATTACAGCCCCTAATCGTCACTCACACTGCCACTGGACTTTGCAATCGGAAAACTCACCCGTTTCTCTGTTTCTTCTACTCCCTTAAGACCGTGAATGGATTTGGAAGCAATAAGGGTGGTCTATATTGTGAAAACTGCTTAGCTTTGGTGAAGGTATATGGAAATTTGCCTTAGCGAAAAGAAATTGGAATGGGGTTGGGGAACCGATTTGATGATGGTATGATATTGTGTGTGGGTGTTGGCAACTGTTCTTTGTTCTTTTGGCTTGTGTTTGGATATTTGGTTGGCTCCTTTTCTTGCAGGTAAACGGTATTTGGTCATGGAGAATGATGGTTGTTCTGGGTTATAGGGTAGAAGGTGAGATTGCTGGTATTATTTTGCTATTCTTTTCTTCTGTTGTTCTTCTGGTGGGTATCAATTTAATGGCTCAAATTTGCTGTTGATGATTGGCTATGGTAAAAAACGTGAGGGACAAGGTTGCAAGCGAAAGGGTAAGGTTGGGATATGGTGGTGATAGATGGGGTGGTGATGGGGCAGACTAGGACCGTGAACGGAAATGGGGTATTGGCTGGTTCGACTCTGTGGTGCTCTGTGTGATTTCCTGTTTAACTGTGTGTGAGTTTTTTTTTTGGTGTTATATATGTAGTATGTTGGTCGTGGACGTTGGGAATGGAAGCGGAGGAGTGGTGGCTACGCTATGGTCAAGAGAAATGTGATGAAAATGGTGATGGGGCGTCGTGAATGACTCAAAGAGGTTGGGTTAGCTTTTTTTTGGCTCGGTTGTTGACCCCATTGGACATAGGTGAAGAAGAAACGGAGCATATCATGGAATCATCGGTGAAGGGAAGGATTCAAGTCACAGTCATATATAATGGGAAAAATGCTTGATGATATTCAGAGTAGCAATGCAACAGTAATGTATTTAAGAACAAACAATCAATCTCATGTGCAGGGAGGGATCACTCACCTCTTGAAGACTCGGCTGTTCACGTCAACCTTGCAGCTCCGATGTATCTCCTCCTTTTTGCCGGCTGGTTTGCCTCTTCCTTCTCCTTTCAGTATAATCTTCAACTTCTACGAGACGGTCTTCTCACCACAGTGAAATAGCTCTTCACCCTCTTATCCCTTCTCCTCTCTTGGTGTCAGTCCAATGAAAACGTCTCTCCAAGCCCTTGATTCCTGACGCAGTGAGGAGAGTTTTTTTTTTTTAGAGAAAGTGAGTGCTACCCCAATACCATGTGCTCCCCCCTTCTTGCTTAGGTTGCCCTCCTCCTTGTTCTTGTGTTATTGCTTTTCTTTTTCCTCTGCAAATTCCCTTTGCCGAATGCCAATCCGCACTGCTCTGCCACCCCAAGTTTGCATCGTAGCCTCCTCTAGCCAGCCAACGCTGTCCTTTTTTTTCAGACCAAAACCGTTTTCCCTTTTTTCGTTTCTTTTTTTTTACACTAGCGACAAAAATGAGCTCTAAGCCTTTTTTTTTTGTTTGTTTTTTTTTGTTTTGCTTCTTTTTTTTTTTTGCTAAAATATAAAAGAACTAAATTTTTAAACGAAAATTAAAAATACAAGTAAAATAAGATTTATATGAAGGATAAAAATAAAATAAAATAAATAAAGGCAATAAAAAGGTAATAAAAATAATAAGAACACAAAAAGAGGTAAAAATGTAATTAAAAATTAAAAATTAATCCGGACGAAGTTCAGTACTGACAGCTCTGTCATCCCTTTGCCTCAGCCTAGCCTTTATTTCCTGAGAAGCTATTCACTTTGGTTTCTGGAATTTGAGAGAAAGGTTGTATGCTTGGTAGCATCTTAGGTGGTGATGATCTGAAAGACTCTCTAGCCTTGAACTGCCAAGGGAGAATTGTTAAGCCACTGGCAAGTGTACCGGATCGTATTAAGTAATAATAGACAGTAAGACCGAGTATCCTTCTCCCAAAGGACTCTTAAGCCTTTTCTTTCATGTAAATTGATTGCATAAGACTTAAAAGAAGAATAATTTTGTAGAGTTAATACAAAACTAAATCTAAACATGCAAATGCAAAATGAATCAATTAGCAAATAAGAAATATGAATGAATGTGGTTGTTGGGGTCTACAATTTCATCCTTATCCACCCTCTTATATCTACTATTCTTATTAAATTCGCTTTATTATCAATGTCATGCAACTTTCTAAAATACTCAAAACTTGATTCCTCGGCAAAAAGAGCCTATTATCAGTTACTAATTTACCATTCCTAGTCTCCCTAGTAATTACCAACGCATTAGGTACAGAAGCTTCAAGCAATTGATTGTCCTACCGATTGGAAAACAGGTAGGCTTCGTTTTTACACCCAGAGGGGGTGAATTAGTGATGTTTCAAAAACAAAATCTTTTCGCAATCTTTTATCAAAAGTCAAAAGCTTTTTACACTTTCTTGAAATGCAAGGAATGTGTAGCGGAAAAACGTAGTTGACTGTGTAAAATATAGAGTCGACTGGAATGTAAAAGATAAGGGATAGAGAAATGCAAACACAGGTCTTTATATTGGTTCGGCCAACAATGCCTACATCCAGTGTCCTTCCAACCCAGGAAGCAAATGCACTATAATGATTGCGGTTTTTACAACAATGAATTTATAGAAGACCTCCACGTCCAAAATATAAATCTCCTCTCTAACCCAAAACCAAAATATAGCCGTAGAAACCAAACCAGACTTGCAACAAGAATCTCCTCTTCTGTAATCTGAAAACACCACGTCGAACAATCCTCAACAGGTCCAATTCCAGCAATCTTTACAGGATGCCAAGCCTTCCAGACAAATTCACTAGTCTTCATAGGATGTCAAGCCTTCACGATCAATCACAGAAGCACCTTCTTGTGCAGATGTTGATCGGCCAATGAGCGCGAATTGAATCTCCTCTTTGAATATCATTCAAGAAAAATCACCACCGTCTTCTTGGAGAATTCTAGGAGCTTAGAGAAATCTGAAACAGAATTGAAATTGTCAGTTTATAGAAAGTCTTATAAACAGACTCGTGTTAAGTCTATTTATAGATTTTTGTTAGTCAAATGATTTCTTAGTCGAATACGCTACTAATTCAATCGACTGTATTATTATAGTTATAACAAACAATCAACATAGTAGCTCTTAGTCAACCAAAATCAATACACATTTAATACAGTTGATCAAGTCATCAATGCTTAACTAACTTTTAAAAATATAGCCATTGGAGCGCAAAAGCATAACAAAATTTCAAGTCAGATCAAAGACACAGTCGAATGTAAACCAGACATAGTCAACAACCACATGTAAAATCACTTTGAAATTCTTTTCTTCTCAAAAATGCACATAGCACTGATTCTCAAAATCTTGTACAAAGGTTTTAGCATAGTTGAATCCATTAGTAATGTAGTCGACTATACTATAACTTTGTCACACAGTTATAAGTTTACGAAAGTGCTTGTGATTTTTCTCTTTGAAAAATATGCAATAAAATATATGTAATAAAGGATTTCACTTTGCACATAAGCATGTAAGCATGTTCCACAAATATATCAAACAATCAACATAGCAACATACACCATAGTACATCAAACATGTTCAGTAGATATGACAATCAGTACAACATAAGAACATGTAATGCAACAACACATGTACTGTTATTAAGCAAAGTGTTGTCATCATCAAAAACTAGATTGATATAGAGTTTGTGTTGTGATGGAAGACACCTTGAGGAAGATGACTGATTCGCGACGCGAGCTCGATCCAAAGGTTACTCAAAGCGATTCCAGACGATGAAGCAACGGAATAACAAGATAATGAAGAAAAGATGTTAGAAACCCTAATTAAAACAAGATAAATGAAACAATCGGTGAAATACCTAATTTGACACAAGAAAACCCTAGAAAAGGGGAAAACACCAAAACAGACCGATTAATCGGTTCAAAATACATATTGAAGGGTGGAAAAACTAGATTGTTCGGTGGAAAGCAGATTAAACGGTAGGAAAGGGAAAATATTAGGTGGAAATCGAAGGAAATGGTGAAGAGAGGATCTGAACCCTAGAAGAAGATGTGTTTGGGTGATGAGCGTCGAGAAATTACCTTAGAAGATGACTCGAGTGTGGATCTATGAAGAGAAATGGAGTATAGTGTTAAGGCCCTAGCAAGTGTACCAGATCGTTATCAAGTAATATAAAATGGTAAGTACAAGTATCGTTTCCCAAGAGAACTTTCAGGCCTTAACTTTCATGTAGATCAATGTTCGTAAGACTTGAGAAGAACATAATTTGAGTATTGTATGCAAAGAAAACAAATAAACATGCAGATGCAATTGAATCAATTGGCAAGGAAAAAGCTATGGATGAATGAAGTTGTTGGGGTTTACAATTTCATCTTATCCACTCTCTTTTATTTACTCTTCTTATTCAAAAAGCGTGTTTATCAAATTGTCATGCAAACTTTATTAGTTTACCCCAAACCCAATCTCTTGGCAAAAAGAGCCTACTACTAATTACTGGCTTGCTATCTCTAGCCTCCCTTAGTAATTAATAATGCATAAAGAACAGAAGTAATAGCAATTGAACGTCCTACCCCTATCTCTAGGCGGGTATTAACTTATTCAAGAAATTCCCCCCAGTTCATGAAATTATCGTACGTCTCCGTATCAATAAAGACAAACAACATTTAGTGAATGAGTTAAACGATAAAAGCATTAAGCACAGGTAAGGAATTCAACAATTGATAAACAGGCATATGCAAGCATATATTCAAATAAGAATTTCAATAAAAGAGAGTTTCAAAAGATTACATTGTTCCCCAACTACAAAAGGGTTTAGTTCACCATTGTCATGGTGAAACTAGATGAAAAATAATGGAAGAATGGAAGAATAAACCCTAAAATTGGTAGAATGGAGCCAAAACATCCAAGGAACCGCCTCCAGGGAGTGCATATATGCTCTAGGCTGCTCTCCTTTCCAAAGAATTAGGTTTAGAATCGAAACAAGTCTATTTATAGCGCAACTGAGTGACAGAAAATAAGCCCAAGCTTAGTAGACAACCGCTCAGCGTCACAATTTATCGTTGGGCAGTTTGCCCATAATCGCGCCACCGCTCAGCGGTCAATTTCACCGATGAGCGGTTTGCCTCTAATCGTTCTGACGCTCAGCGTTGTTTCCCTGCTTCCTGGAGTGACTTTCCCTTGTGTCCTGGCGCTCAGCGGTCAATTTTGATGTTGAGCGATGCATAGACTCTTAGTTTCTTCCTTCTTCTCCATCTTTCTTGAGTCTAGGATCATCCTACTTCACTTCTTTCTTCATTATTCATCAAAACCCTGCAAAACAAGCATAATACCTTTCAAAAACAGCTTTGGACTCTCGACTGACTCAACTTAAGTGTTTTACTTGATTTTATGCTCATTCTAAGCCACAAAGGGTGTGTTTTGATAGCAGATTTACGCATGAAAGTAACGGTTTTTATACCGTTATCACAACCCCAAACTTAGAACTTTGCTTGTCCTCAAGCAAACAGGACAAAACTTGGCCTTCCACTTTTTCATCCAATTGATCAACAATCCAAAATTTCAATTGACAAGAGTTACTCAACTCAGATTTTTAGTGAAGTCAAATCAAGATGCATGCATGCTTTCAATCCAATTCAGTTCACATGAATGATCAATCCACTAAACATATATGCAACATGGATTTATCAATTCTCACCAAGCAAGTGTTTCACTCAAAAACTCAAGTGTTTGAAAAGGTTACTCCACTCTCTATTGCTCACAAGTCACATGAAACAAAATTGCCCTTCATCTAAACAATCAACATTCTCACATGCAAATACCATCAAAAGGACTTTTCCATGGCTTATAATGTGGTTGGGCTAACAAGAAAAATTAGTTTTTCTAGGAATACAAAAACCTTGAGTAGAGAGAGTTATTTTCACATTCAAAGTTCAAGTACAAACTCTCTCTTCCACCAATCTCACTCATTCCCAACTTCTTCCTTTCTTATTTTTACATTGAGCTTATTTTTCATGCTTTTTCTTTATTCTTTTTCTTTTTCATGCATTTTTCTTTTTCAACTCATAAGCTCAATGTCTTTCTTTTGCTTTTCAATTTTCCCAACAACCTCAAACTTGAACATTTTTAATTCATACACTTTCTCAACCCAACTCAAGGCAAATATTTTCAGCACAAGGGTTTTCAACTTGTTTAAGGCCAAGGTTCAAAAAGGGTGTATAGCACTTTAATCATTTTGGGAAAAATTTAGGCTAAGAAAGGGTTTCAAAACATGGCCTTGATCATCTGGCACACACATGCAATTCAATCAATCATAAAGATTCAGGCAATATCATTCATGCTTTCCTGTGAACAATGCATACATCAAGAAATACTCTAGAGCTCAAACCTCACACAACATGCTTTCTCACACATTAATCAAATATCCCGTTTAGCATCAAGACCACAATCATGAATCATCACACATCTATTCACATAGCTAGTGAACCATTCACCTGGATATTGGCATTCACACATTCTCAATCATCATTCAACTCTAATCATCATCAAATAGACTCATCATGCATTTCAGTCAAACCATTATCAGAAACAGTGTACAAGCCAAGAACAGACACAAACAAACCAAATTCAACCTATTCTAAAAATCAAAAGTACAAAAGAAAAAGAAAAATCCAACCTGGGTTGCCTCCCAATAGCACTTGTTTAACGTCATGAGCCTGACCCGAACCTGTCTAGCACTCATCAGTAAGTGCTTCCCAACACCCTTCAGTAGGTGTTCTCAACTGTATCTTTCAGTAGGTACTCAATTAAAATTTAGCATCCCTCAGTAGATGCTACCCAAAAATTGTTCCGAAAATAAAAGAAACTCCAGGACAAAAACTAAAAAATCCTAAAACTAAAAATGTTTTAGAACAAGTGGGCTTAAAACAATTAGCTTCAAGTCTTTTCATCCCGGTTGGGGTCTTCATCAACCCAACTCATCAGCTACCTTCTATCCACTCTTTTGATGGCTTTGGTATATGGTTTTCTAATTTCCACCAAGCCATCGTCTCTGGTCTTGTTGACAATCCACTTCTTGTTTTTGAATTTAACCTCTGAACCACGTAGAAGGGCTATGTCTTTTGAGTGGCTTGTTCCACCTTTATCAACCTCTTCATTTATAGGTACCTGCAAAACTTTACAACTGTTATTATAAGTACCTGTTGTTCTTTCTTCAGAAGTAGTTTTTCTCTTGAATTTCTTATATTTGGCTCATTTTTTCATTCTCACATTATCTTAATTCGAGCGAGTGCGCAACAACACATTCTCCTTGTCTCTCATCATGATTCTCCCATTATGGACACTAATAGACATCTTGGAAGTTGCCATGAAAGGTCTTCCAAGAATTAATGGAATCTCCTTATCTTCCAAACCCATGATTATAAAGTCCACCAAAAATTCCAGCTGCTTCACACGCACAATTACGTCCTCCACCACACCAAATGGCTTTTTAATGGAACCATCCGCCACCATCACAGTAACGTCAGACAATTTTAAAATTAATCCTCCAATTTTCTTTATAAAACGCTTGGGCCTCATATTAATGCTAGATCCAGAATCTATCATGGCTCCCCCTACATCAAAATCATTCACAGTACATGAAAGAATCAAGCAGCCTAGATCTTTTACTTGGGCGGATAGTTCTTCTTCTAAGGTTGAATATTAACCTCCTGTTGGATTGCTGAAGGTACCACAGTCACTTTATTAAAGGTTTGTCTGAACTGCTTTTTTTGAATGTCTTCTTTTTTCTCTCTTTTTCTTCTTCACTCTCATCCCAATCAATAATTTCTGCCTCACCTTCTTCCTCTTCACTGCTCCAAATTTCCACAACTTCTCTTTCCTTTCTTACTTTACTTCGAGTAATGACAACTTTGCATTCATTATTAGGGTTAACATCAATATTCACCCTAATTTGATTCTTTTCAGTGGTTTCTACCCTTTTTGACAGCTGATCAATTTGTGTCTCTAAAGAACTGAATTTGGCTTGGTTACTTGCATGATTGGATTCATAGGCCTTTAAGAATTTGTCAAATCTCGCATTAAATTCATTGACTGATTCTATTAAGTGAGTAACCTGCTGCCATAAAGGTGAAGGTTGCTGTTGTCTATTGTTCAGAAAGCTTCCTAAAGATCCAGATGGGTTATTTTGAGATTGTCCAAGACTGGGGTGATTTTTCTAACCTTGGCTAGAATTGCCTTGGTTGAAGTTCCCTTGTATGTACTGGAATTGATTTCCCATGAAATTTGCTTCCTGATTAATATTTTCAAGTACAGCACACTGACCATTGATATGGTCACCACCACAAAATTCACAAAGTTGTTGTGCTTGAGAGACATTACGTATCTCCTTTGGAAGTTTCGAGATGATCTTTTCCAAACTATCTAAGTTTTGGACCAAAAGATGATTCTGAGTAAGCATAGCGTTATGTGCAGATGATTGCAAAGCGCCCTTCTTTTGCACAGGTTTGCCTCTTTCACTGTATGTCTCCTGCTCATTGGTCGTCATACGCTCAATCAAGTCATAGGCTTCATCTTCAGTTTTCTTTTTTAGATCGCCCCCAGCTGAGGCGTTCAATACCATCTTAGACTGCATATTCAACCCTCCAAGGAATGCAAGAACTTGAGTGGTCTTGTCAAAACCGTGGACAGGTGTCTTCCTCAACAAGCCTTTGAAGCGGTCCCAAGATTGACCAAGAGTCTCCTCCATGCCCTATTTGAATGATGAAATGTCCAGCCTTCCCTAAGTGACTTTGGATTGTGAAAAATATTTATTAACAAATTTTTCTGCCATAGCATCCCATGTAGTGAACGTCCCCTTAGGAAAAGAATTGAGCCACATCTTAGCGTTGCCTCCTAATGAGAAGGGAAACAAGCTAAGCTTTACTCGTTCATTAGACACGCCCGCCATCTTCACAGTGTTGCATATCTCACTAAACGTTGTTAAATGCTCATATGGATTCTCATTTGACAAGCCATGAAACTGGTTCCCCTGCACAAGATGTATAAGGGCTGGATTCATCACCATATTTGTGGTGTTGTCAGCGGGCACGGCTATGCTGGTGAAGTGAAATGGGCCCACAACATTTTGGGCGTCACCAAGAGTGCTTCTGCGAGGAGGTTGTTTTGTCATCTCCTCCTCTCTGTGTTCTGATGAAGGTGATAGAGATCTGGAAGGAGAAGATGAGCGTCTGGCTCTCCTTCCCCTTGTGTCAATTAAGCCTTCGAGAAGAGGTTGTGAATGTTTCTTGCTCCTAGTGTGTCTAGTCTCTTGCATACACAAGAAACACAAACCCTAGCAGCACTTTTAAAAATAAAATAAAAAATAAAAATAGCCAAAAAAACAAAAACAAAATAAATATCTACACTCAAATCAAATTCAACCAATCTACACTACTAGATAAGTTAAACCAAAAGTTCCCCGGGAATGGCGCCAAAAACTTGTTAAGCCCCTGGCAAGTGTACCAGATCGTTATCAAGTAATATAAAATGGTAAGTCTAAGTATCATTTCCAAGAGAACTTTCAGGCCTTAACTTTCATGTAGATCAATGTTCGTAAGACTTGAGAAGAAACGAATTTGAGTATTATATGCAAAGAAAACAAATAAACATGCAGATGCAATTGAATCAATTGTCAAGGAAAAAGATATGGATGAATGGAGTTGTTGGGGTTTACAATTTTATCTTATTCGCTCTCTTTTATTTACTCTTCTTATTCAAAAAGCGTGTTTATCAAATTGTCATGCAAACTTCCTTAGTCTATCCTAAACCCAATCTCTTGGCGAAAAGAGCCTACTACTAATTACTGGCTTGCTATCTCTAGCCTCCCCTAGTAATTAATAATGCATAAAGAATAGAAGCAAGAGCAATTGAACGTCCTACCCCTATCTTTAGGCGGTATTAACTTATTCAAGAACTTCCCCCAGTTCATGAAATTATCGTACGTCTCCGTATCAATAAAGACAAACAACATTTACCGAATGAGTTAAACGATAAAAGCATTAAGCACAGGTAAGGAATTCAACAATTGATAAACAGGCATATGCAAGCATATATTCAAATAAGAATTTCAATAAAAGAGAGTTTCAAAAGATTACATTGTTCCCCAACAACAAAAGGGTTTAGTTCACCATTGTCATGGTGAAACTAGATGAAAAATAATGGAAGAATGGAAGAATAAACCCTAAAATTAGTAGAATGGAGCCAAAGCATCCAAGGAACCGCCTCGAGGGAGTGTAGAATTGCTCTAGGCTGCTCTCCTTGCCAAAGAATTAGGTTTAGAATCGAAATAGGTCTATTTATAGCGCAACTGAGTGACAGAAAATAAGCCCAAGCCCAGCAGACAACCGCTCAACGTCACAACATAATACCTTTCAAAACAGCTTTTGACTCTCGACTTACTCAACTTAAGTGTCTTACTTGATTCTAAGCTCATTCTTAGCCACAAAGGGTGTGTTTTGCTAGCATATTTTCACATGAAAGTAACGGTTTTTATATCGTTATCATATAGGCGCTGTGAAGTGAAACCCTAGTAGAGGAGGTTTCGGCGAGAGTGAAATGGTGAGAGTTTTTCAGACGCGCGAATGAGACTCTCTGAAGCTCGAGAAAGATAACGTGATGAAGAAGTGGCTCGAGGATGAAAATAAAGCTTCTGGAGTATGAAAAACGCTGATGAGGCTTCATCTGTGGCTCAAAGAGTTGTGACACGTGGTTATGGTGCGTCTGATGACACGCAAAATGGAGCAGAGCAATGTTGATGTGGTATTGATGATGAGAGAGAAAACATCGTGAGTTTAGGATAATGGAAGAATGAGAGGTGCTTGGAAGGTGGCTAGAGGGAGTCTTTGGACTCTCTAACCTATGACTTTCAAGAGAGAATAGTTTCTGAATTAGAAAATGCTATTCTCATTAATCTCAAAAGTGACAAATACAAGTGAGGAGCTGGGTATTTATAGTGACCCATGCTCCTTGCAAGCTAAACTAGCTAAACTACAGATACAATGAAATGTAAAAAAATAAGAAAAAGTGGACTACGTCTGGAAGGATTCCATCATGTTGTCAACAATCTCAACACTACCCTTATTCCTAGGCTGTATTCCATTATCAAGAGAATTCTCATCAGTTCTAGTACAGTCGACTACATTATTAATGGATTTGACTATGCTAAAATCTTTGTGCAGATTTTGAGAATCAGTGTTATGTGCATTTTTGAGAAGAAAAGACTTTCAAAGTGTTTTTACATGTGACAATCGACTATGTCTGGTTTACATTCGACTGTGTCTTTGATCTGATTTGAAATTCTATTATGCTTTTGCGCTCCAATGGCTATATTTTTAAAAGTTAGTTAAGCACTGATGAGTTGGTCAACTATATTAAATATGTATTGATTTTGGATGACTGAGAGCTACTAGGTTGACTGTCTATTATAACTGTAATAATACAATCGGCTGAATACGAATTATTCAGAGACTTCTGATGATCTAACACTTTCATTCTTGTTTCAGATTGAATTCTCTGTGTTAACAACTCCAATAATTCTCCAAGAAGACGGTGGTGATCTTTCTTGAGAGAGATGCGAAGGGTGATAGCTTGCGCTCTCATTGCTTGATCAAATACTGCACAAGGAAGGTGCTACTGAATTGATCTTTAAAGGCTTGGCATCCTGTGAAGACTACTGAGTTTTTATGAAGGCTTGTCATCCTGTGAAGACTGCTGGGAATTGGACCTGTTGTGATACAGGAGTTACACGTTGAGGATTGTTCGACGTGGGTTCAGATTGCAAAAGAGGGAATTCTTGCTGCAAGTCTGGTTTTGGTTTCTGCAACTATATTTTTGTTTTGGGTTAAAGAGGAGATTTATATTTTTGACGTGGAGGTCTTCTATAAATTCCTTGTTGTAAAAACCGCAACCAGTATAGTGCATTTGCTTCCTAGGTTGGAAGGACACTGGATGTAGGCATTGTTGGCGGAACGAGTATAAAAACCCGTGTTTGCATTTCTCTATCCCTTATCTTTTACATTCGAGTCGACTTTACTTTTCACGCAGTCAACTACGTTTTTCCGCTGCGCATTAGTTGCATTTCAAGAAAGTGTAAAAAGCTTTTGACTTTGGATAAAAGATTGCGAAAAGATTTTGTTTTTGAAACATCACCAATTCAGCCCCCCCCCCTCTTTGTGTAAAAATGAAGCCTACCTATTTTCCAACACTTGAATGATTATTTGTTTTGAAAAACAGATTTCACGATCTCTAGGCGACTGAATTATGTGTGTAGTCGACTGTGTTTCTTAAAACGTTTCACTATGTATTAGAACTCTGTTTTTGAAAACTGTATCATACTAGAGTCAACTTTCATTTTATTAGAATCGATTTAAATCCTCTGTTTTGGGTCTACAAAAAGTTGAAAAATTCAAAATGTGTATTTTTTTTATTTGGTCCTTTGCGCCATTTTTGTGTGCACTGTCTTAGCCGTACTTTATTCCTGACACGCACACTACTTGTGTATTTCCAATGACCCTTGACTAAATTCTATGTATCCTGAGTGTCTTTGGGAATGACTTCTTCAACTAATATCTCAAGGAAAGGAAAAGCAAAATGCATGGCAACCACTAGAGAAGCAAATGCAAATGGCTGGATAAGTGATGAAGACTCTAGAGTGAAATTTACTGATGAATGTCCTAAAGTGGTTGTTTCAACAAGGTATCTGGACTTGAGATTATTTGGAAAGGAAAACTTTAAAATTTTCTTAATGGATTGAGGAAGAAAATCCGTCAACTTTAGTACAGATGAATGGGGAATGGTATCCTAATCTTGTTAGAGTATTCTACCATCACTTGAAAATTTTCAATGGTGACATCTGCTCAAGGGGTAAAGGAATTGATATCATCATCAACAATGACGTCTGGAAACAAACAACTGGGTTAAAGGATGAAGGAATCTGCTTTTATCTTCCAAACACCCAAATAAATCATTGGATAAACAAAAGGGACCTCTACAGAAGATGGCTCAGACTTCCTGTTAATAAAGCAAGGCAAAACATATTTCTACATAAAGATCTCAGAATTTAAGAAACAGTTCTTGCACACATACTGGCACAGGTAATTCTACCAGGAAGATTGATGCAAGATGAGAACACCACAGAGGATGTGTGTATTTTTCATTCTATCAAGAACAATATACCCACCAATTGGGTGGAAGTACTAAAGAATCACATAACTAAAGTTGCTCACAATAAAGCTCGTTATCTGCCTTATGGTGTTCTCATTAGCAATATACTTGTTCTTCATGGAGTGAACACTTATGGTGAAAGAAAACATTCTTGCACTTATACAAATGTTATAAATCTCAGCAGCCTTGTCGAACTAGGACTTGTTTGGATGAAAAAGGGGTGATGCTTTAAAGATTAAGAAAATCAATTACATCACTTTAAAAGCTACTCTACTACTTATGATCATATATCTGATTTTGTCTCCAACAGCAACTGTGAGATTTATTCGGCTGACCCATTCCAATTAATTGTTGACAAGCTCGATCAGATAGAAACAAAGGTTGACATGATTCTACAACAACAACTGAATAGAGACACTTTTGAGGATGAATCTATGAATTATGTTGAAGAAGGAAAGGAATAAAGAATACAATATGCTTTTTTGTGTTGTTTACCATTTGCTTGTATTTATGCTTCTTGTTAATGGCATATAATTGCCATTATGTTTTGCATTTTGTTTTGTTTTAGTCTTGTTCTGATCACTAGTGTAATATCTTTGAACAAGAAATGAAATTAGTATTTTGTTTCAGATTCATTTGATTTTAAATTTCATAATTGAATCTGTTTGAATGAATCTTGAATCTAACTGTATGATCTTTGAAGTTGACTATGTATACTCTTCACTGTTACATTAATTGCTTTGCATACTCACTTCGTATTTGTTTAATTTCTTGCACTTCTATGATTCTAAAATGCTTGGTCTTCAAAAGACTATGAAAGGTTTTGTAGGAAATCATTGCTTTGGAATTCACAATTGGAATAAAAACTCACTGGGAAGCAAGGAAATTGACTAGAATAATAATTCAATTGACTTGATCATATCAGGGGTTATAAATTCCATTATTGGAATTTGGTTATCATATTGATTGATTATTGTATTCAGATTATCTTCAATATATATCTCTGATTCTGATTGTGTGTTTTATATATGAGAGTATATTGTGAGATTGTTGATGATTGTATCTATGCATGATAGTTTTGCTTGATGTCTTGAATGATAAGATCTGTGTTATAATGGATGTATGCTCTGTTTCTTACTGTACTGCATTGTGCATCTAAATGTGATTGAGAAAATTATGCATGATGACAGGGGGAGCATTACATACTTACATATTTTTTCACATGCCTATTCACTATTTATGTTGTATCTGATATATGAATGCATATTCACTGTTCTTATATTTTTTTACATCTCTTGTGATTGCATTGCATATGATTTAGAAAAAGAAAAACCACATGCACTTTAATGAACTTATATTGTGTGGCAAATCTACAAGTCCTAAGTCGACTTCATTATTAATTGGGTAGACTAAGACTAAAGACTTTGCACAAATTTTCAAATACAGTGCTATGTGAGATTTTATATTGAAAAGAATTTCAAAATATGCTGACATGTTAAAGTCGACTATGTGCACCTTGTATTAGACTTTGTTAGTTGTTTTATTTGAAATTTAGTTATGCTTGTGAACTACAACGGCTATATTTTCTAATGTTAGTTAAGCATTAATAAGGGTCAACCAAATTGAATGTGAAATTAATTTGTTTGACTTGAGTGTTGCTACTTTGACTTAACTATTATAACTGTCAGAGGACAGTCGACTCTATTAGTTGCTTAGTCGACTACATGAGCGTCTGATTTATAGGAATCTATAAATAGACGAGACCTAAGTTATTCACAGAACTTTTGGAAAATCTAACATTTTCATATTCTGTTTCAGATCGATTCTCTAAGATTTAGAGCTCCAAGAACTCATCAAGAAGACCGTGGTGATTATTCTTTGAAGAGGTTCTGAAGGAGAATTTTGCTGTGCTTACTGCTTGATCATTATCCGCACATTCAAGGTGTTCTTTGGTTGATCAAGAATTATGTTCCAATCCGTTGGTGATTGTTCAAAGTGGGTTGAAGATTGCAGGAAAGGGATTCTTGCTGCAGTTTTTCTTGTGTTGTTACTGCCTATATTTAGGGTTAGAGAGGTGTTTTATATTTTTGACGTGGAGGTCTCTATAAAAGCCTTGTTGTAAAAACCTTGACCATTATAGTGCATATGCTTCTTGTGAGTGGAAGGACACTAGATGTAGGCATTGAGGCCGAACCAGTATAAAAACCTACGTTTGAATTCTCAATCCTTACTCTTTTACTTACAATCAAATTTACTGTTTTCATAGTCTACTTAGTAATTCCACTGCACTTAAATTTTCATTACTTGCGATTCAAGAAATTGTGCAAAGGTTTTTACTTTGTGAAAAAGATTTCAAAAAGACTCTGATTTTTAAACCTCACCAATTCAACCCCCCCCCCCACCCCCTCTTGGTGTTGAAACTGAGCCTACCTATTTTCTAACAATATTGTTACAGATTTACCTATTGAAGGAGCTTCTTCCCACTTACCATCTGCTGAATCAAATGCATTGCTTAACAACAGAAATCTGTACAGAGATTGGCTAAGGTTTCTTGGAAAATATTTTATTGAAATAGTATTTGCACATGAAGGATTGAATAAGGAAGAAAAGATTATGGCTTATCTTCTAGCCTAAATAATTCTACCAGGAAGGATGAGAAAAGATAGGATGACAGCTAAAGACATTTATTTACTTCATGCTATAAAGAACAACATTTCTACAAATTGGTTGTAAGTTGTAAAGGATCACATGAAGAATGCAGCTTTGAAAGGATAACTTTATTTGCCATATGCTGTCTTTGTAAGCAAGGTGCTTGTGCTGCAAGGAGTAGATATCAGTAATAAGCAGAAATGCTTATGGGATTCGTCAAATGTATTTGACTGAGACTCTGTTATGTATCTTGGGTTAGTGAAGACCATGAATTGATGACGCTTCATGGGTGAAGATAATTATGCGTATAGCTGATAACAGTTGAAATACCGTTATTTTTATAGTTAATTTTGATACTAAAAACACCCTTTATGACTTAGAAACTAGCTTGAAATCATGTTTTTGCTTAAGTTTAGAGAATACGAGAGTTGAAGGAAGTATTATGGGTTTTATGCTTGATTTTCCTTGTTTTGGCAGGAATTAAGATGAATTGAATGAAGGAAGTTGAAGTAGCAAGGAGTTGGACTCAGGAAAAGTTGAAAAAGTAAGCAAAGGAAGAACTGCAGCTAGCACTGAGCGCACTTTTACCGCTGAGCGCCAAGTCTACTGTGGAGTTCCCTGTCTGGCACTTGACTGTCATCGCTGAGGGAAAAAGTCAAGTGTCGCACTCACTATTGAGCACCAATTCCACCGCTGAGCGCCAGTCCACCTGATGAATTCTCTGTCTCATGCCTGGGCGTACCACTGAGCGTCATTCTGAGTGTCGCATCCGCCGCTGAGCGTCATTTTAGAGCTAAGCGTTGTTTTGGTCTAGTTAATCTTTGTTTGATAGTTGTTTCATTGTGTTCTGTATCGTTTGTAATGGCTTGGTATGCCATTCATTTTGCTTTTGTTATATCTGGTTGTACTACATTTTGATCTATTAATGAAATTAGTTTTTAGTTTAATTCAATTTGTGCTGATTTGATAATTGAATCTGGTTAAATCGGATTAAAATCGACTGTTTGATTGATGAAGTTGAGTATGTTGTTATTTATTGTTACATTGATTACTCTGTGTGTTCACTTATAATTTGTATTACTTTCTTGCATTACTATGATTCTAAAATGCTTGATATACAAAAGATCTTGAAAGGGTTTACAGGAAACATTGCTTCTGGATAAACTAATTGAGTTTCAACTTACATGAAGAGCAATGAAATCGATTACCAATGGAGAACAATCGATTACTAGTTTACAAGGGTTATGAATTCCATTTAATGGAATTTGGTTATTTGGTTTACTGATTCCATATCATATATTATTTCTTCAATATATCTTTATTCTTTAATTGATTGATATATCTATGATATTATTGAGACTATTGATTGATTGTATTTATGCATCATTAATATGTTTGCATAAATTTTGTGTTTGATACAATTTCGTCACGTGCTGTTATATGCTCTGAAATTTGTGAAAACTGCATAGTGCATTTGGGTTTTGATTATAAAGCATGCATAATGACAAGGGGAGCATTGCATGATAAATTAGATATTTCACATGCCTATACTTTATGGGGAGATTATTTCTTTATCATGTGATTATCTGTGACAGGGAGAGCACCATTGCTTGAATAATATGTTTGTATTAATGCATCTCTAAAAAATCGTTTATCAGCATATCATTATCATAGAGCATACCTTTTTTAATAATGCAAAAGGAGGATAAAGTTTTGATTACTTGATTGCTTAGTGCTTGATACTTGATTGCTTGATGCTGATTGATACAGAGTATATATGTTGTCTTTATTCTCTGATATATTCATTGTGAATTTGAGATAGACTTCAGTTATTTACTCTGATATAGTTTGCTTTTACATATTGTTAAAATCATTTGCTCTGTTACAATTTGATTATATGAATGATTTTATCATTTGCTCTGATATAGCTTGATTATATGAATGATTTTATGAATTTTCGTGTACAAACATGGTTGTTTATTAATCATGGTTGTGCATCGTCAAAAAAATGGGAGATTGTTGAGATTGTTAATAAGGGGAACACTAGTTTAGCTAAACCTTACCATTTCACAGTGTTTCTGGTTTTTTATGATGACAACACATTATTAATAACACGTGTACTGATATGTGTTACATGTTCATAACTTTCATGTCTTTGAATTACTTGAGAACATATTTGTGTTGATTATGTTATTGTATGCAAATTCACTATGTGCTACATGAGATATTATCTGTGATTGCATAACATTTGTTTTGGAAAAGTAAAATCACATGCATTTTTACTGAACTTATATTGTGTGGCAAAACAACAGTTTTAAGTCGACTTCATTATGAAGCAAGTCAATTAAAATTCATGGCTTTGCACAAACTTTTTCAAAGTGTGCTATGAACAGTTCTGGAAAGAAAGTTTTTCAAGACTGCATTGAAGTGTTACTTAGTCGATTATGTGCGCAAGTCATTCAACTTAGTTTGTTATGTTTTGAAAATTTGTTATTGCTAGTGAAGTATAACAGCTCTATTTTGTTTCTTTGACTAAGCACTTAATGTGAGTCAACTGAATTAAATGCGTAATCAATTTAATGGGTCTGATTGATGCTATTTGTTATAACTATTTTGTCTGACTGTATTGAGTCGATTGCATTAGTAGCATAATCAACTAGAGGAGCGTCAGTTTGATGAAAAACTATATATAGACGCGTGTTTGATTTCTGAAAGAGACTTTTGAGAATTTAACACTTTCATTTATTCTTTTCAGATTTGTAGAATGTGCTTAGCTCCAATAACTCATCAAGAAGACCGTGGTGATCATTCTTTGGTGGTTGCTTGAAGAGCAAGAATTATGTGCTGAAAGACATATTGATCATACTGCACATTAAGGTGTACTGAAACGTGGTCAACTACTTCTCTCAATCTTGCGAAGATTGTGCATGCGCTGTTGTCATTATAGGAAGAGGATGTGTTGCGTTCTAGGAACTTTGAGGATTGTTCAAAGTTGACAAAGACTGTAGGAGAGGAGATATTTTGTTGTTGTTCTTTGTGTGTTGTGTGCCTATATTTTGGTTAGAGGAATAAAGAGGTGTTTTATATTTTGACGTGGAGGTCTCTATAAAAACCTTGTTGTAAAAGCCTTGACCATTATAGTGCATTTTCTTCCGAGTACAGGAAGGACACTAGATGTAGGCAGTTTGGCCGAACCAGTATAAAAATTGTGTTTGAATCTTCTATCCCTAAACTCTTTATATTTCAAGTCGACTTTATGTTCTGCATAGTCAACTATTTTCCACTACACTTGATTTATTTTTTTCCTTGAGATTCAAGAAACTTTTGAAAGTTCTTTACTTTGTGAAAAAGATTTGAAAAAGACTCTGATTTTTAAACTTCACCAATTCACCCCCTTCTTGGTGTTGAAACTAAGTCATTCTATTTTCAACAGATATATATGCACGTTGATTAACTACTTTAGGTATGATTTTCATTTGTTTTGACCAATTGTTTTCGTGTTCTTGTCCTTCATAGGCACATTCTACTTTCTTTCCCACAGGTGGCAACACTTTATTCCGACGAACACACCTTTTGAAGGTTAGTTTTCGTTTTCGCTTTGAAGAACTAATTGTTAAACTTGTTTTTTGTTGTTGTTTGTTGTTTGTTGTTCATACTACAGTACAAGTTCATAGTTCATGCTGTATAAAATACTAAACTATATTACATTTGTTATTTTTCTGCTTTTCAGGTATCGTAGAGGTTTAAAAACAGATCACAAAGAATCATAATTAATTAAAAATAAAAAAAAAATAATTAATGTCGTACATTGACAAAATTCGACGTTAATTAACGTTAATGGACGTCGAACATAAAGCAATATCCGACATCAATTTGCTCTACTGGGAACATCAGATTGTTTTATGTCCGAAGTTAAATAACGTAAATTAACGTCAAATTTTTTAAATTCGACATCAATTTAACTTCTCTCGTGATGGAGATTGCTTTAAGGATTCTTCTTCAACATAATATGATCTTCCAATTGGGTTGATGAAGCTTCTTCAAAGGATGGACTCCATATGACCAATGATAGTAGCGGAAGCAAATAGAGATGAAGAGATGAAGATGTAGGTGTTGAATGGTCTTGGTAGATGTTCTTCTAGGAGGTTAGGCCAACCATGAAGGAGAAGGTATGAAGAAGTCTAGAAGAAGACAATTTCATAAGGTGAGAACTCAAGAAGAGAAGTCTTGCAATTTTGGCAAAAAGACTTTACATTCAATCAAATTCTAAAGATTACAAAAGGGTGCCTCTCCTTTTATAGGTGAAGGAGAAGGCTAGAGTACATGGAGTATTTAGGAGCCTCTCCATCATTTAATGAGGAGCCTCATCATTAAATGAGGAGCCTAAGCATTAAATGAGGAGCTAAACATTAAATGTAAAGAGCCTTATGCCTTGTAACTAACTTAGTCAAAACATTTAATGCAAAGGCTCCTTGCAACTAACTCCTTCTAAAAAAGTCTAAACAAAGTGTCTTGGCCAAATACAAGGCCTAAAAAATGAGCTATATTATATATTTACAAAAATTGTTTTAAGAAAAGAAGACCAAAATGCGATCCTCCACAAAAGTAGAATCCTTGAAGCTCCATCTTCTTCTTCCATCTTCTATGACCATTGCTCTTTATGAGAGGTCCAATGTCTTCTAAGGCTTAAGGGAAAGCAAGAACAAGCTTGAAAGTCCTTCTTCTTCTTCCAATCTCATAAGCTTAGCTTAAGTTGATACTTCCTTCATGAATCTCCATTTTGTTCTCAAAACAGATTCCATCATCCCGGTATGACGTTGTCCTCGAAGTCGACGTGAAAAGCCAAAAAACACCGACGTTATACGGTGTTTTTGTATTAGTGATGGTATTTGAGACGCTCCAAATGATACTATGTTGATAGCAGTGTTACTATAATGGTTATAGTAGGCAATTAGCTTAGGCGCTAATGAGTTGATAGACTCAGGGTCTATGTTGAGATGTTACTGATGACCTTAAGGTTCAAGGGTCAAAGATTGACGATTGAAGATCTAGGATCGAGAATCGAGTAATTCATTATGATTAAGTTGTCATGTTAGAGGATTACGAATCTTGTTGTTATTCCTATTGGGTGTGGGGTGGTTTATGGTTGATATATTCAATGTGTTTATGTCTTATTATTATTATGATTATTTTATCGGTAGCTTACCTCATACGTTTTTATGTTTGTGTTGTGAATGATATTATCGGCGATTATTGTATAATGTGTATACGTGAGCAGATAATGTTGCAGATGATGCTGAGGCATGATAGATTTGAGAGATGACGAGGGACAAACTTGAGATTCTTATTCAAAGTTATTGTATTTGAATTTTAAGACAATGTAATTGAAGTAGTTTATTTTCTTCATTATTTTCATTATTTTAAATAATGCAATTGGGCAAGTATTTTAGAATTATTATGCTTTGAATAAATTATACACGTTTAAATGTCAAGGTTTTTGAAAATATGTTTTCGTGCTATGTTAAAGTTTGAAATTTACTGGTTTTGTAATAACTCGCAACACCTAGAAATATCGGGCATTACATGTATGAGAACTAAAAGAATTGTTCAATAAATTGACATTAGGGTAATGTAAGAAATGCAAACATTTCTTCTTGGTTTCGTAAACCGACTCAAAACATAGTAAATTGTTGATGGTGAGGAGGTTTTGCAAAACCAATAAGATTTCATAAGACTTTTTTGGACCTTCAAATTGTGCATTGATGGATTTCCCCATTGCAAACCATCAGTGCAATTGGACAGAACCTTCCTCTATGACAAATATAGGAGCATTATTCTAGTAGTTGTAGCACAAGATGAGCATAACAACATTCTCCCCATTGCTTTTGCAATAGTTGAAGGTGAAACAGAAGAAACTTGTTTTGTTTTTCCTTAAAAACCTTAGGAGACATGTTACACCTAAACAAAACTTATGCTAAATTTGGATCATCATAACTCTATCAGTGCAGCATTCAATAGACTGAAAAGTAGATGGATTGAATGATATTATGTGTATGTGTATTGTTTCGACACATTGCACAATATTTCACTTAAAGATTTAGGAATACAACTCTAAAGAAGGAACTTGTGAACATGGGTAAGTACTTTAAATTCTAAAGTATTTTATTCAAGTATATGTCATATTTCATTATTCTTCATCCAATTTAATTAATATTATTTTTTTAATTACATTTCTAGTATACTCAATGAAGGAGTTGTGATGAAACTATTACTACAATATCATAATGGAAGTCAACCCGAAAGTAACAACTTCGATTGGCCAAATTCCAAGGTATCAATGGCACTTGCGTATGATTAACACAGTCTTGAAGCAAACAAGAAAGTTACCAATCTCCTCCATAATATTGGCAACATACATCAGATGTAACAACTTCTTCATAGAAAGAAAGAAGCACATAATTACAATGATAAGTGTTTTGTCATGTATATTCTGAAAATACCTCCAAGGTCCTACAAGATGGTGATTAAAACTCAAACACCCATAGGATCATTGAATTTGATAGAAATACGACAAGATTTAGACTAAAGGAGATCCTAGAAGAAACACATTATGCAAGTAAATTTGTCTTCAAGTTGGATTAATGTTGGTGTGGTTGTGGGAAGCTAAGGTATGCATGATATTGGCCACCATACCGAGGCCCACAACTTTGGCCAAACCCAGCCACAAGAACTAGCACAAATTATCAATCCAAATAATCTATAATTAGGATTGAGATGAACATCAAAGAAGGAAGACACCTAAGAAAATGTTCATGTTGTCAAACACCATATCACACAAGAAATCATTTTCCTCAAAGCCTAACATTAAAAGGTCCACATCTCATCATTAACTTTATTCAACTTTTGTATTATCTTTCATCCATTCAATTAAACTTTTATTTACTCTTACCTTCTCAATTTAATTAGATTTTCCTAGATAACTTAATAAAAATATATGATAAAAATACTTTATATTCAAAATTTTAATACAATTATTTTCTAATAAAAAAAAACACTACTTAATTTTTAATAATTAATTTGTAAAACAATCCACAACTTTATTTTTTTTCCTACAAAACTAACAACCATTTTTACTAACATTTCTTAATTTTTAATTCTTTTAATTTATTTCAGAAACTGAATAATAGAAAATGTATAAGTTTATGGTTAAATAATTTCTATCTTTTAACATTTTTATTTCTTTGATATTCAAATTTTATTAAATATACTTATACATTTATTCTTTAGTTAAATATATTTTCGATTCCTTAACTTTTAGTAAAAATTAGAATTAATTTTTATTCAAAACTTTAAGTTAATATAGTTTCTCATCTTTAAAAATATGTGGATTTGATCATTTTAAGTGTATTTTCTCAACTAACATTAAAACAAAAAAGTTAGTTAAGAAATGTGTTTGAAACATTAAATAAATTTAACAAAATTTAATTAAAAATATTAAATCCTCATTTTTTAAATTAAAAGACTAAATTAAGTCAAAATTTAAAATAGAAAACTAATTTTAATTTTATTTGACCAAAAACATATTTAATCTTTTTTTTTTCATTCTTTCATATTTCAATTTTGTTTCTTTCATATACTTATACATTTTTCATTTCTTAATATTTTTATAGGAAAATAAAATTTTAACACCATTTTTTGATATCATTTTGACACTGTACACGTGTCAAAATGTGGTTGGACGATTTCAAATTAAAAAATAAACTTTGGTTTTTCTCTTCCAAATATACCCCTGCTTTAACTTTTATAATTTGAAATCGTCCAATCACATCTTGACACGTGTGCAGTGTCAAAATAGTGTCAAAAAAATGGTGTTAAAATATCATTGTCCATTTTTATATCCTATTGTGTTCAATAATTAAAAATAAAAAGTTCATTTTAAAAAGTATAATTTAACAAAATATAAAAATAAAGACTTTTTTAATTACAAAACATATAATTTTTATTTTCTTTTTTTAATTTGAAATGAAAAAAGAAAATCAATAAAATTCAGTTCTCTAAAAAGTAAATTTTGACTATTTTTCGGCCAGAATATATTACAAAGAAGGTTCAGAAACCAAATTCTGACAAAAAAAAAAGTAAAAATG
The DNA here is from genome assembly GCA_036885675.1 of Vigna mungo. Taxonomy (NCBI): domain Eukaryota; kingdom Viridiplantae; phylum Streptophyta; class Magnoliopsida; order Fabales; family Fabaceae; genus Vigna; species Vigna mungo. The sequence goes on along the minus strand of CP144694.1, from coordinate 11,832,892 downwards.
CCTATTGCGATAAATATAAAGCACACGTACCATATTGAAAATTGAAAAAGCAACTGCTGTGCAGAAAAAAAAAAATCGTCTAATAGTATAGGAAAAGTATAGAGATCCAGGAAAAAAATTGCCTTACTTGGATCAAATGATTGAGATATTGGCAAAACAATTTTCTTATATTTATGGTAAGAAATAATAAGAATAATAAGAATAAAAGTGTTTAATAGATTAAACAATTTTCTATCAAACAATTTTCTTATATTCATGGTATAATCAAATGGAAAATGTGATAGAATATACGCAGGTATACATTCAAAGAGACAGAATTATAAATTGATAAGGGATGTGATAGGAGAAGAAATAATAAGAAAAAAAGTGTTTAATAGATTAAATACAGGTATATGATTATGGACACCGAAAGAGTATTTTCATCTATCCCTTCAGAATATTTGCATATTATATAAAATAAATGTCATTTGGAATTCTTTTAATTCACCTACGACTTTTCAAAGATGCACCCTAATTTTCTAATTTAAATGAAAAGATAGAATATTTGACCTGCCCTGTAATTGAGGAAACTCTATCACAGACAAAATACACGTATCATGAAGGTCTATGTGGCTTCTTATTAGATATGGATATCTTGCACAATCCTCTAACCATGCATAAAATTTCAACATAAACAATATGTACATCGTACAACAACTTAAGTTTCTTCAAATTCAGAAGACATTCATGAACAAATTGAACAACTAACACGACATGAACAACTTTGTTAACACCTAAACCATCACCACAATGTGAAACCAAACCACCTTTTCTGTCAACACCATGATCATTCTTGGGCACTCTTCAAAACCAAGCCATCAATCTTCAAAAGACAGTTTTCTTCTTAACCCTATTCAGACAAATATTTCCATAAAAAAAGGATTGAGTTTCTTTCCTATCTTAAATCAACTTACCTACTTTAACTCTTTTACAAGTTCTCTTATCCAACTTTGTCAGGAGTTGAAGAGATAAATTGATTTTAGTTAAATGAAACTCAATTCTTTTTGCTTTCTTATTTTTCTTATGGAAAAATTTATCTAAACAAACAATTAAGAACGAAATTTGTCCAAACATATCTTTAGTTAAAATACATATTGTACATGGTTTTCCATTCTGCAATCAACCAGAAAACACTCTCAGACGATTGGTGATCCTCTGACGGCATATTGGACAGTTAGTTAACCTGGATCCACAGTCTCTGCAAGTCTGCATTCCAAAATTGTGAAAAATCATAAATAAACTATATAACAACAGATGAGAAAGTGACCAAGAATTAATGAGGCTCACCATGTGACCACATCCAAAGGCCAAATCCTTTCTACTTGTCAGACAAATGGCACATGCCTAAAGAGGAAAAAAAATGTATCATTCTGCTACCATCTAACACAACAAATAAATTGTATTTAAGCATTTTATGGGCTTCCTTTCAGGTCTGTTATTACTAATGGACAAAAAAAAATCACTAAAGAGATACAACACAAATGAGATATAAGGCATAAATTACAGTTCTGTAACCTTTTTTTCAGCCTACCCACAAAACTTTCTGTCACTAGAAGCATAAAATAAAAATTGTGGGTATAATAAGATGTGATCCCTTCAACTCAAAATTTAGAGGTTTAGTGACACAAAAAGATTTAGATAAGTTGAGAAAGTGTTAACTACAGGGGAGAAACCAAAACATGTTACTTTGTTTAATAGTTTGACAAACTAAAAAGTGATAAAGGAGAATATAATCAATCTTCTAGGTTTCAATCTTATTTGTACCATTTGATTTCTCTCATCATCCATGAAAGTTGGATTATTGCTGAGAACACGAGCTGGTGGCACAAGCCTAGAATAAGGAGCTGGAGGAGGTCTCGGAACAATTTTATTTGACCTTCCTGTTACTCGACTTTGTCCAAAAAAAAAAACAGAGAGAAGAAAAAAAAAACAATAAATATCCATAAAACAGACATTGTAACAAATAGTCACCTGAAAGAAAACCACTTTGCTTCTGAGAAATCTGTCTCCAAAATGGACCAAAATATGTTGCAAATGTTTTCACTTTTCATGTAATGAAAGTATATAAGGGACCAACCCTAGTAGTCCTAGTTCAATGGCTGCTTTATATTGGAAAGGTATCTCCATTAGAGCAGCCAGAGCAAAAGCAGCTTCTTTTTCAGAGGAGCTTGATTTCTTAGACATTATGTCAGTGAAGTTAACAAACTGCAATAAAAGGGATATTATTTTACTATTACAAACAAAGAAATTGCAGCCATTCACAAGTTCGTGTTGATTCCATACCTGGAAATTGTCAAAGTCGCGAACCGGAATCTTGTCATCGAACTTCTTCATGTCATCCCAAGGTCCATCACCAACTCCAACCAGAATAATAGACAGGGGATATGAACTGACATCAGAAAGAGGTAGAAAACAGAAATTTAAGGAATTGGTCAAGTACAACACTAGGAAGATTCCTATGAATAGGCTACAAGCAACTAACATAAAAAGTTTGATTACACGTCCGATTTAAAAGTTTAAGGTATAAAGTTTTCAGATCCTTCAGTACTATATGTTGCTGAACAAATCATGTTTTGTCAACAAAATACTTCTCTTATATTGGAGAGAAGATGATTATAGGTCTTGTAGATGAGGCTAACTTCCATTTTTCTATTACTTTTTGAATTTGCTTTTAGAGATATTTCTTTTCTGTTACATGTACCTTGCATCAGCTATTGCTTTGATAGTTCTTGCTTCTTGTGGACTTAGTTCTCCATCGTCACCGCTTGTCGTAACCTTCAACGTTTGAACAACATTAAATAAAGATGGGAATAGTATCACATGCTTACAAACACAATTAATATTATTTACCTGGCCATCTGCAACAATAACTAACACATGGAATTGGCCATGACTTTGCTCAACTATGTCTATTGCAGCCTCAATCACTGGAGCGTAAGAAGTTGGTCCTTCAAACAAAAACATAGATATTTCTTCAGCCATGGCTATAGCCTTAAGTGTACCAGTGTTATGTTTTATATTAGTAACTAATGATGATTCCATTCGATGATTTGTCCATATAATGAGCATTCTTGCATTGTCAACACAAACACAATTCTTCTCCACAATTCATTGCATTAAATTATGAATCATCATTGCTTCAGGTTCCGCTTATCCGAATTAAAATGTATCACGTTTTAACTTGATGTCTTATGCTGCGGAATAGCCGCAACAAACTCACTTCAAAAGCATCTACCAACACAACCACTAATTCATTAAAAGAGATAAGACCGCAAACATAAACCTTAGAAGATAGACGAAGGAAAAATCACTCAAAAAATAACATGGTTTGATGGAAATGTAAATGAATTTCAACATACGTTTACGACAGAATTCGCCATACACAAATATTAGTATTAGATGAAGTTAGTTATTAACTTTCGTTACATGTTCCTATATATAACATAATTATCATAACTAATTTTCGTTAAATGTGCCTAAAAAAGCAGAGAAGTAACGTGAAAAACGTTTTCTACTTGAGTGAAAGGTCACATGGTTGCAAAAGTTTCAATAGATGCTGAAGCGCTTGATGCATATCTCCTAGTAGATGCTATAAAAGAAGGTAGACTATCTAAGCACCTGAACAAGATATTACAGAACCAATCTTCACGAATCCCCACCTTGGTTCAACATAAAACCTGAGTGAGACTCACCTTCGTCTCATATCAGAAGGATTATGATATGTTGAGAAATTTATCATCTTTACAAATCTTCGAACAATGTCTTCTCTTACGAAGTGCAATTTGATATCAACATGTTTCGTTTTATCACGGTAGATTTGGTTTTTGGATAACTGTATTACATTGTTGTTTTCACAATAGACAGTGACTACCCGGTTTTGCACCTTCAGTTCTATACTATACTCCATAGGAATAAAGACTTCTTTTCACCGCTTCTATCATGACAATATACTCTGTTTTAGAGGTTGACAAAGCCACTACTTTTATAGCTTGGACTTCCATCTAATCGAAGTACCATACGCAATAAACACATAACCTATTAGAGATTTTTTGGGTGCTCAAACAGCCAGCGTGGACTGAGTCAACATAACCTTCTATTGGAGCATTTCTGGCATATTGTCTAGCTCCACCATAAATTAAAACTCTTCCAAACGACCCCTTCAAATATAAGAGGATCCACTTAGGAACTTGCTAGTTAGCTCGTTCAAGCCTTGGCGTGCACCTTCAATAACACTCACAGCAAGGGTTATGTCAGGACAAGTGCAATTCATTGCATACACCATAGAACCAACAACATTTGCATATGGAATATCATTCATATAACTTCATTCATCCACCATCTTAGAAGATTGTTCATTACTCAACTTATAACGTGACGCAAGAAGCGTGGAAACAAGTTTTGAGTTTGTCATCCCAATCCTGTCAAGGATATTTTTTAGGTAGGTCTCCTGAAATTACAAATCACTTCGTTTAATGATCTTTCATATCGAATTCACCATTCAAGTTGGCTTTAACCTGCTCAACCTTAGGCTTACTATTGCTAGCTATCAGAATGTCGTCAACATACAATAACAATATAATGAAACATCTACTATTCAAAGCCAATACTCACAATGAACTTGTCAAACTGTGTGTTTTATTGCCTCAACAATTGTTTCAGTACATACAAGAATTTGTTTAGCTTAAAAACATAATCATTCTTGTCTCCTAACTTAAATCCATCTAGTTGCTTCATCTAGATAGTCTCCTCTAAGTCTTCGTACAGAAATCCATTTACAATTGACCAACCTAGAACCCACAAGTCTACTAACCAGAGTCCAGGTACTATTTAGATGAAGCGACTTCATCTTCTCATTTATGGCATTTAACCATTGAGTCTCCTTACTTGCAAGGGCAGACGAGGCTCATCTCCTAGTATCTCACATGCAGCTACTAAGGAATATGCAATAAACTTTGCAAATCCATACCTTTTCCCAAGCTCTAATCCTTCACTTTGTTCTATATCTGGCAATACTATAGCCATTAACACGTCTGTCTTCATTAGAAGCTCATTGTTTGTCTTCTTCCAAATCTTCTAAATCTTCGCTTTGTAAGAAACCAAATGCTTTATCTTTGTCAGGGCCCCAAGTTTTCCCTCTCATCATCACAACGACACTCACTTCCACATTTTAAAACCCTTGGCTTATGACCCATCTATGTTTCATTGAAGACAACGTCCCAACTGATCATATACTTCTTAACCAAATTTCTTCAAAAGTCTTCCTTTAGAGTGTCGTTGGGGGACATTTATTAACTAGATAGGCAACCGTGTATGTAGCTCCAGCCCAAAATACGTTTAGAACTCCAACACTTAGAACCATACATCTCACTCGTTCCAGTATAATCCTATTGAATCTCTCGGCTAAACCATTTTGTTGAGTATCAAGTACCATTTGATCATTAATATGCTTGACACCATAAGGACCTTTGATGATTTGTAATCGTCTCCCAGTATAGTTATTTCACTTGACATAGACAGTCTATCAAAACTAGACAGTCTACCAGATCCAAATGATCTATTAAAGTTGTTAGTTTTCTTCTGTCTCCCAGGACAGAACCTTCTGGTAGAACCTTCCTTTTTGCGATGGAACCATTTGATATATGATGTGCCTCTACCATTGTGTGACCTTGACTTCGATCTCCTTCTATCTCATCTATATCATCACTTGTAGATATTCTCCCCTTTAATAGAAGGTCGTCTCTAACACTAGACACCATAACATCAAATTTATCGTTCAACTCTATCGAACTCAAAGTTGTCTGAATTTCCTCAAGAGGGAGAGTCTCTCTTCCATGCAACAAGATTCCTAGAAATGATCAAGTGTCTCGGGCAACAAACACAACACCAACAATGCCTAATCCTCACCATCAATATTCTTCGGATCAAGAATCAACTTATTGAATTCATCCAATTGTTTGCTAATTTCCTTTTCACTAATCATCTTATATAAGTGCAACGTTTACTTCAAATATAAATGATTTACCAAAAACTTCATTAAGTACAAACTCTCAAGCTTTGTCCATAGTCATATTGCAGTCTAGTCTTCTACTTCGAGACTTACCTCAACACTTTGTCATTGAGACCAAGAACAATCACATTGTGAGCCTGCTCCAATAACAGTTTCTTGTCCTTTTTGTGTCATCGCTATGTCAAGTTTAGATTCACCTTCTAGAGCTTCAAGGAGACCTTTCTAAATCAAAAGAACATGCATCTTCAACTATCACAATCTGAAATCACTCAAACCAGTTAATCTTTAAACCTCAAACTTTTTGAAAGTCATAATGATTGAAATCCACATTCACCACACCAATGGAATAACCTGAATAAATTCACTACAAAAGCATCTACCAACACAAACACTAATTCGATAACATAGATGATATTGCAAACATAAAATGTAGAAGATAGACAATGAAGAATAAGAAAAAATCACAAAAGAAAATGCGATTCAATAGAAGTGCACTAAACAAGCACAACAAAATTCATTATGCTGATAGATTACAACTTAAATTTAGTTATTCATTGTCGTTACAGGTTCCTATATATAATCATACAACTCCTGTAACTAACTTCTGTGAAATGCACTAAACAAGCACAAAAGTTATGTGAATTCATGTAACTAACTTATGTGAAATGCACAAAACTTATGTGAATAGTGTTTTTGATAGGATATAATGTGTGCATGGTAGAAGGAAACATATTAGGAAGTAGTTGTTAGTTAGGTTGTTAGGGTGAGTGAGGTTTCCTTTATATAGCTAGAGGGTTCTATTATGGAGGGGACTTTTTGGATTAATTTTGTAGATTGAGCTTTGGCTCTCTTTGAAGGGGAAACTCTTGGAGGAGAGAGTGTTTTCCTATATTTCGTGTTCTTTTCAGTCTTCCCAATAAAAAAGATTACTCTTCTTTATCTTTCCAATTCAGGATTTCTAACAAAATTAGTCCGACCTGCCAGATCAGTAAGTGGTGGAAGCATGGAAGGAAGAGTAATACTTTGAAGAAGGGGGCCAGCAAACAAAAAAGGGTGATAACAGAATGGAGAAGAAGTTTCCAAGAATTGAAAGAAATGATATTGGAATACCAGAATCAAGAAAGGGACTCAAAAGGAAGGGATAAATCTCTTGATAGAGCAAGAAAGAGAGGAAAAGAGGAATTTCTTCATGACATAAAGGAAAGAAAGAAGTAAAGAAGGGTAGGGTTGTTGGGCAAGATAGTCTGCTAGACATCAAGAAAGCCAAGAAATCCTCACATGGAGGAGAAAATTCAACCTATTGAGAGAAGAAAAGAAAGACGGATATCAATGAAGAGGACGGGGTTGACCAAGAAATTGAGGGGAATGTTGTTACCATTACATCAGGGAAGTAGTTGTTAGTTAGGTTGTTAGGGTTTTCCCTCCTCCAAGGTTTCCCCTTCACAAATAGCCAAAGTCCAATCTATAAAATTAATCCGAAAAGTCCCCTCCATACCAGGACCTTCTAATCATATAAAGGAAACCTCACTTACCCTAACAACCTAACTAACAACTACTTCCTAATATGTTTCCTTCTATCATGCACACATTATATCCTATCAGTTTCATGCTTTAGTCATGGTAGATGTTAAAGCACTAGACGCTTTACTCCCTACATCGTTGAAAGATGCACATATCTTCTACCAAATGCTGTAGAAAAAAGTTAGACGGACTAGGAACCTAAACAAGATTATACTAAACCAATCTTCATATATTATTATGCTTTATGCTCTATTTTTAAAATGTAGAATAGAAATCATGTTATATTATGATTTGTTCAAATGCAAGTGTTTATATGCTACCTGTTATGCCAGCACTATCAGACTCTCGTTGGACAACCACAAACATCTAATCTCACACTCAAAAGGTTCATTCCTCAACATGATGGGGTGTGTTGAAGATCCCACATCGACTAAAGATAAAACGACATTATAAGTGGAGTTTGTAAGGTTGAATTAGACATAGACTTGCTTACTAATATGGTATCACAACCATATCAAAAATATTATCTTAGCAAGATGTGTTGGGGCTTGTTGGACCACCCACAAATATTTAATCTCACATTCAATATATTCCTTCCTCGGTGTGAGAGTGCATCGAAGAACCCACGATAAGACCAAATCAAAATATATAAATGAGATGTAAACCTCAACATTATTCTTTCGAGCAAAACATTGTGCATGTGTCATTTTTTTTACACAAGGAAATAGTTGTAACTTTCTAGTGACAATAATAAAAAATTATGAGAGAAGTAATTTTCATAGTTTTCTGAAATGTACCATTAATGTCATTGAGATAAATTTCGATTCCAATGTCAAACAATTAAATAGCCCGGAAATCTACCACAGTAAAAAAATTGCAAGACTATGGATTATGACCAGATAACTTATTTCAGCCTTCCAACTTTATTTCAACGCTTAGGTCTGAAATATATTTCAACAGGTAGAACAGTCTTTAGTCAGCAAGTAGTCAATTACTTACTTCATATTGAGCTAAGTTGTTGAAATAAGAACACAATAAGCTGAGATGAAAATCACCTGAAAGTCTTAAGTTTGGAACAACTTTTTGATAACAAGCCAAAACTTCCTCAAATCCATGGCAAGATGAATGATCAGTGTGAAAGCTAAACACTTCTTGATCATGAGTGGTGGCTGTTTAGATACAGAAGTTGAACCATTTTCATATTGGAAAACTAACTTTCTTCTATACATGTTCAGCAATAAGGATTAGGCCTTACCATCACCAAAGCCAAAACAAGGAATCAAGTTGTCATCATCAAACGGAGCCAGAGTCTTGCCAATGATAGAGATGGCTTTCTCATACGGGTTAGGTGTATTTCCAATAGCATGTAGGCTTTTATTGTTGAATGAGATACTTCCTTCAATAACAACATGAATGCATTGGCTTTGTAAGAAAACAGTCAAAAAGCAATCATTCCAAGAGGAAATATTAACCAAATTCAATGTAAAACCAAAAACCATACATTTTCACGCTAATTTTAGTTTTCAATCATGTCTTCATTTCATCTTAAACGGTATAAAACTACTAAGTTGAGTTTTGGTTATATTCTACTTACCAGTCCATTCATTACTTTTCGTAAAATCAATTCCAAGAACAAGATTTGATGATTCTAAACCTTCGTTCCTCAAGGCAGTTGTAACCTACACATAATGAACCGTGTGAGATGGTTCAGTAACTATGCATTATAAATTAAATATGATAAAAAATCAAATAAAATCATACTTAATTTCGGTCAATAAATATAATAATTTAAAAATTTGACAAAATAGTTATTTTCTTTTTTTTCTTAAACTTGACAAAATAATAAAGAACAAAGACGACCAAGGTAATGCACCTTCCACTAAGTCAGAAGTGGTCCCATTTAAAAAAAGATTAAAAAGTCTCATATCTAACCACGTGAGTCACCACCAAATATATATTCAATTAAATAATACCTATCAATTTTAAGTAATTGATATATATGTTTATTGAAAAAAGTTAACATTAACATGTAATTAATTTTAAAAATAATCTTTTATCTTTTATATTTTTTTAAAAAATTTATATTTAATTATATATTAAATATTAATTTTTTTCTTTATTAAACATATATGACAATTATTCAACATTAAATACACATTTAATTATATTAATTTAAATAAATTTAAGATAATTAGAATTAATTTTTAAACTTTAAATGCTCATTTTTATCATTTGTCCTTCCTACAATATCTTTTTTTCTATTCTCAATGACCTTTTTTTTATTTGAATTTAATCATTGACAATTTTTTTCGTTTTTTATTTGCATGTATCAGTGATGTAATCTGAATAAATACATCGTGTAGTTATTTTTAAATATTAATTCCTCCTTAAGTTTTCCATGATTCATTAAAAAATACTTTAGATAATAATGGAAAAAATATTTACCAATAATTTATTTTAGCTAAAATTTTAGTTCTTATTATCCCAAGCAAACAATATTTATGGAAATCGTAATTTGAAGTTCTATTTCATTTTATAGATCCAAAAGTAGTTTTCACTTTTCAGTCCACTATGGCCAGTGAAATTTGTAGTTCTTTTTTCGTGTTATAGTTTTCAACACTACTTTGCCTGTACACAGGTTAACATTATTTTTTCACTTTCTAATGATGAAAACGCGTTTCTCCATCTCTCATAAATATATTTTAGTAAGGGGATATTGACATGGATAATAATATTTTGATGATATTTTTTTTATAATATTTTAACCTAATTTATATATTATATTTTGTAATTGATTGATGTTAGTGTTTATAATTATTATTTTAATTATAAACTAACTTTACATTAATTATGTAATGATATATGAATTATGTTAAAATATTATGAAAATATCATTATTTTAAGAGGAATATCTTCGTCCGGAAAAAAGTCGGTATTCAAATCCAAATAAACATACAGTTAAATAGAATTGAATAAGTAGGTAGTGTTAGATAAATAAAATAAATAATTATCATTGTATTCGAATGTCAGAATATAATTTGTATGAATATTTACTCAATCTAAATTTATATTTTAATATCTATAAATTTTTAAATATGCTATAAATTTAATTTTTAATATGATATTATTTTATTAAAACTTAATAATACATCATATAAATTATAATTCATTTTAATAATTATTACTAAAATTATACATATCTTTTTTAGAGAAATTAATTATTTTTATAACATTTGTTTGTAATAAAAATTACTATTTTACTAAAATATTTAATTTAAAATATCTGACCGAACAAACTCACAATACAAATAATTAAATCTAATTAATCTAATAAATTAAATAGATAAATATATATTTTAAAATATTAAATTTAGATTTGTTGGATTCAAATCCAATCCAACCGGACTTGATAAAGCTATTTTAATAGTAGAATTTTAAAAGAATAAAACTTAGATATATTTTATAGGTTTAATGTCTCAATAGGTCTCTATTAGGTCTCTTTTTTTTTCCGACGTTTTAATTGAGTCCTTATTTTTTTAAAATCGAATCAAATAGGGCATTTCCGTTAAATTGAGATGACGCGATTAAGAAGGATATGCTGACAGTGTAGTTTTTTATTACGTGCCATTAAAAACGTGACTGAATTGTATTTTTATAATTTTTGAATTAAAAAATGAAATATAAATTATATTTCATTTTTTAATTCAAAAATTATAAAAATACAATTCAGTCACATTTTCAATGCCACCTAATAAAAAACTGCACGGTCAAGATACACGTCTTAATAAGGTCATCTCAATTTGATGGAAATATCTTATTTGATTCCATTTTAAGAAAATAAAAACTTAATTGAGACGCCGAAAAAGAAAGGACCTATTTGGGATTCTGAACCAAAATAAAAGACATTAAACCTATTTTATACTGTTTTTCTTAATTTATTAAAATTAGAATTTTAGTTCTTATCAATTAAGACATTTCCGTACATGTTTTTGAAGTGATATTTCACCAATAACATTTAAATATAATTCGAATTAAAAAAATTAAAAATAATTTTATTCATTACAAATTATCATTTAGATAGATTAATTTACTTAATTACAACTTTTTAATGTAAAAAATTATAAATATATTTTAATTAAAATTTAAAAAAATTAATTTAAATATAATTTAAAATAAGGTTAAATTCTAAAAATAATTTAAAATCATAAAAATACAATATAATTTAAATATATTTAAAAATTAAAAATATTTAAAGTTTTTGTTTTCTTAATATAATTTAATTTTTAGAATTTATAAATTAGTTTAATAAATTAAATTTACTTTTAATCCAATTAAAAATATGTATTTTTTTTAATCTTATTGGGCTGAAATTCATGATAGATTGTCCTCATCAATTTTAATTCATTTTGAGAACTCTTTTCAAAATAATATAAAATCCTGATCAACTCACCTTAAATACTACATTAAATACTAGTTCCACCTCCATTTATAATGAAAGAGACAGAAGTACGACGGAAGATGGGCCATAAAGAAGGATTTTTTAGGCAATAAAAAAAGTTTACATAAGTAATTTAAAATATATTTGCAATGTAATTATTTTTTTAAATTGATTTCAATTAAAATTAATTTGAAATTAAAGGATTTATGTTTGAGTTGAGTGTTCAAATTTTCAGAAAATAGTAAAAATAAATTATTTTCTCTAAAATAATTTCTAAATGCGCTTGCCGTTGAAAATTTCTTAAACTATACATTTCTCATTTTATGAATTAATATTGCTTTAGGTCACTTCACGTGAGCATTTAAAATAATTAATGCTTAAAAATTATACAAATTGGCAGATAATAACTATGTACAGCTTTTTAAATCATATGAAAAAGATATTAATATTCTTTAAGACGGTGGTTTAAAAAACCTACTTCATAAACCGGGGCACGACATTATATTCTTTTAAATTAAACAAAAGTCATGTTATTTGAGAATAGCAAATAGGTTAAATCATAAATGCATGGTTGTACTGATTTATTTATAACTAATTAAATTACTTTAAATTTTTAAACAAAAAGGTTAAATGAAAACAAGAATATATTTTAATTTTTAAATTACTCATTAAAAAGCTAATTTCTAAATTAGAAAATTAAAAATTATACTTTTAAAATGTTGAAATTTTTTTTCTTTAATATTACTAAAAAAAGCAATGCCCCAACCTGCCAAACTTTCTTTTTAGCTTAAAAAATAAATTATCCTCAAAACATGCGTTTCGACCTTAATTAGCTTTTGCCTAACTTTTCGTCATTTGTATGATGGTTTTTTTTTTCTTATTTTCAATTCTATATTTAAAATAAAATAAATAAGTTGATCTTTCTCAAGAAAATTGAAGATCACACATTTTATTTAAAATTTTTAATTAATTAATTTATATACATACATACATATATATATATATATATATATATATATATATATATGTAATCTACTTTATTTTCAGTTTTTAAAAAATACCTTTATTTATTTTAATTGTAATAAAACTTAGATTTTAAAAAAGCTTTTTTCATTATTGAATAGTAAAAAAATCGTAAATTATAAAAGAATAAACAATATAAAATAAATTTTGTGTCTAATAACTAAAAGCTTGTTTAAATTTACTAAACTAATGTCTTCACTTTGAATAATTTTTTATTTTAAATTTACTTTTTAGTTGATAGTTTTAAATCAAAGCTTAAATTAATTTGGAAATTCTTTTAGCTCAAAATAAAGTATTCAGAAAATAATAGAGCTGAGAAGAGAAAAAAAAGAGAAAATAGGAATCAAGAAAAGAAATTATATATATTGAGAGGTATATCAGAAAACCAATGACACATTTGGATTCAATTTTTTTATTTTAATATATATATATATATATATATATATATATATATATATATATTTGATAAAGTGTTATTTAATTTTAATAAAAATCTAGTACTACTAATAATAATAGTAATTAAATTTATGATTTAAAGCGTAATAAGAGGGAACGGATCTAGATTTTGACCCAAAAATATCTGTCATGATAATATCAACTCCAGGGCAAACTTTTCTTCTTCAGCCAACGCCCAAATTTAATTTGAGTTGGGAAAATAAAATTAGAAATTTTTGTTTGAACAAGTATTTTGAAAAGATATTTATGAGATATAAATTAAAAACTTTCAAAAACTTAGTTTTGTTTTGCAATTAATCAACAAGATTTTGAACAAATAGTATAAATTGAAACTATTAACTGAAAGAAGAAGAGTATGTAAGCGGAAAGAACCTGTTCAAGCGTAGTGAAGTTATCAGGAATCAGAGCGTATTTCTCTTTCGCAGATAGTTTTCCAGAACCGTGGTGTTGCTCCGGTGGTGGCTCTCGCGGTGGTTTTCTTGATGATTCCGGCGACGATGACGGTCGTAGTTGTGGTGACAAGTTTCTGGTTACGGTGGGAGAGGGAATGTGACGCTTTTTGACTTGCGAGTTTCCCATGGTAGCTTGAACTAGGGATTCAAACAATCAAGTTGAATACAAGTTAAAAAAAAGCTAAATAATAAAATAAAACAAGTGTAAAGAAAGACTTGGTGGGTGGAGGGAGACTGCACACTAGATTTTTTTTTTTTTTAAAATGTCTTGTCAATATTTAAACTTTAGCGTACGTTTACTTGAATGAATTTACGAACAGAAATGAATTGATTTGAAAAAATTTAAAAATAAATTAAATGATTTTTTTTTAAGAATTTGAAAATGATAAAATTAAATGATGTTTTTTTTGTGAAAGTTAATATTAAATTTGATTAATGTAATTAATAAAAAAGATATTTTAATTGATAAAATATGAAGATTATTAAAATATTTTTAGGTATAAAAATAATATAAAATAATATTTATCCATTATGTATTTTTTAAAAAATTCATTAAAAATAGTAATTAAAAAAATAATTAATACAAGAATCTTTAGTATAGAATTAGAAATATCTGTTTAGCAAAAAAAAATAAAGTGTAAGTGTTAAATTTCAAAAAATTGGCAATAGATTATAATTTATTTTATGTCTAAAAATAGAAATGATTTTTAAATTATTTTATGTGTAGAAGTGTACCATAGATGCATTTTATTAAAACTTAAATACATACCTATTTAGTCCCCAATCTTGGAGCTGAATTTCGGTTTGATACCCGGATTTAAAAGTCATTTAATTAAGTCTTCATGTTTTTTATTTTGCTTGCAATAGGCGTTAATGCTATTCCTGACACATCTTTCTTTCTTTCCTATTTCACTTCTCTCTCACCATTACAACATAATTATAACTACCTCTCTCTCTCTCACCTTTTTCTCTCTCTTCTATTTCTGTCACTCATCATTATAACCATTTGTCACCTTTTTCTCTCTCACCTTTTTCATCTCTTCACTATTTCACTTCTCTCTCTCTTCTTCTTCTTTCCTTCCTTTCTCACTTTATAATTGTCATGAGGTTGTTTTTACTTTTAAAAGTCTTTATATACCTCTCGATAACTAATAGAAAAATATTTGTATTTAAAAATATAATATAATTTAAAATGAAACACCTAGAAAAACAAAAATATTAATTTTGTATACTAGCAAAAATGAAAGATATACTGGATAAAAATAAAAGTATGTTAACACAGAATTTTTATACCATTTTATACAGTACATGCTTTTTTTTTTAACACATTACATCAGCATAATGATAACCAATATACACGTGTAAAATGTTGTAGAATAAAATTGTGTTAAAAATGTATCTTTTCCTTTGGAATTTATCGTTGAAGAATCCAATAGGTGATATGATTATCCTTCTTATATGGTGGAATGGCTGAAGGTCTTCCACACAAGCGAGGAATCACTTTATTTCTGACACTTCAAAAACTCTCCACCAGATTTGTATGGTAGAGTTGGGGCATCTGAATGCCACAAAAAAACTCAATTACCACCTTTTAAAACAAAACGTGTTGTTTTGAGGTGCAAAAGAACTCAAACATGACAACAATGGAGATTCCAAACTTTCTCAGAGTTCACAAAGATGGCACCATCGAACGCCTCCAAGGCTCTCCCTTTGTGCCACCCAAGCTTCTAGATCCAATAACAAATCTATCATCCAAAGACGTTGTCATCTCAGATAAACCTCCCATCTCTGCTCGTCTATACCTTCCAAACGGAATCCTGTCCCAGGAGGACAATCTCAGTAACAACCTCAAACTCCCCATCTTGGTCTACTTTCACGGTGGAGGATTTTTCTTCGAATCCGCCTTCAGCCAACTTCACCAGAACTATTTCAACGCGTTTCTCTCCGTCGCAGACATTTTAGTCGTTGTTGTGGAGTACAGGTTGGCACCGGAGACTCCTCTTCCTGCGGCTTATCATGAATGCTGGGAAGCTCTAAAATGGGTGGCTACCAAGGCTGATCCGTGGGTTCTCAAACACGGCGATTTCGACAGAGTGTTCGTTGGAGGTGACAGTGCTGGCGCTAACATAGCGCATAACATTGCCATACGAGCTGGGGCCGAAGCATTACCTGGTGGTGTAACAGTTTTAGGTGCTGTGGTTTCTCATCCCTTCTTCTTGGGATCAAAGAAAATCGGGAGTGAAACGGAAGAGAGCTTGTCCGTTAGGGTTTGGGAATTTATTCAGCCATGTGACGGCGGTGGGTTTGACAACTCGTTGATAAATCCGCTGAGTGAAATAGTGAAATAGTGAAGAGAGAGAAGTGAAATAGTGAAGAGATGAAAAAGGTGAGAGAGAAAAAGGCGAAAGATACTTATAATAATGATGAGTGACAGAAATAGAAATAGAAGAGAGAGAGAAAGGTGAGAGAGAGAGAGGTAGTTATAATTATGTTGTAATGGTGAGAGAGAGAAGAGAAATTGGAAACAGAGAAAGATGTGTCAGGAATAACAGAGGAGAGAGGAGAAAAATTAACGCCGTTACAAAATACTTAACGGAAGGGACCTATTGCAAGCAAAATCAAAAACCTGGAGACCTAATTAAATCACTTTTAAAACCGGGTATCAAACAGAAATTCAGCCCCAAACTTGGAGACTAAATAGGTATTTAAGCCTTTTATTAAAGTGTAGCTGTTTGTATTAAGTGATGAAACTAGAATCAGGATTTAAAATGGCTTACATACTGATGATTGCACACATATTCAAATTAGGTGAGTTCGTTTAATGGAGAGGGTATTGGTCCAACCTTTTCTCACATCCTGCATCATTTTGTGGGATTTAAATCCCTTGATATCGATGCGGGCCCCACGTGACTTTGGAGGAGTGGGAAGCTTTGCAAGTTTTTTTTTCTTTTTTATTTAAGAATGGGCTCATGGTTTTAATTATTTTTTTTTCAATAAACAAAGAAGTGCAAAACTTTAGCTTTTGAAAGGAGAAAAAAAGGGATTTGGTAACATGATATAAAACCAGACTTTGAAATTCTATCACGGGGATATGGGGAATTTATTTTAGATAGATGGGATATATTGTTAGGGTTATATTAAAGGAAGCATAGAGGAAAAAAGAAAGAAAGAAAGGAGGAGAGAAAATAAAGTAACAATAGGGGA
Source organism: Vigna mungo (assembly GCA_036885675.1). Lineage (NCBI taxonomy): Eukaryota > Viridiplantae > Streptophyta > Magnoliopsida > Fabales > Fabaceae > Vigna > Vigna mungo. The sequence goes on along the minus strand of CP144694.1, from coordinate 11,815,752 downwards.
GTTTCGAGATAAAGAGAGAGTTTGGACATCTTTGCACCAAGGACATCAAGTTAGACATAGAATAAGAGGTTAGGGGACATATTTTGGCTTGGAATATTTGTAAGGGGAATTAACATTTTACCTATATGATTGGTTTGTTTATGTGCAATCTTTTGTCCGTTTTGGTAAATGTTGTGAATTTATGGTGGTTGGTTACATGCATGTCAAGCTAGGTTACAACCTAACATATAGTAGTTCTATGCAGCGTTATATAACATATTGTATCTGTCAGAGCAATACAGCGGAATGGTTAACATGTTCAACAAACTAAGAGGGGATGAATTGGCTTCTTATCGCAAATCGTTCTTTTAATAATTTTCTCGCAAATATAAATTTCTTAAAAATAATTTAAACAAATTTAAAAGAGTAAGGAAGAGAGAAAATTGCATAAGTAATTTTTATACTAGTTTGGATCACGGAGATCCTACGTCCAGTTGTTAATCTCAACCAAGAGTTAAGGCTTCACTAGCACAAACCAATAAATTGTTACAATCACAAAGAAAATAAACAAGTTGAAGGTTAGAACACATCTCTTGTTACTCTAAGAGATGAAACTCACTTCCCCTGTAACCCACAAGGGATGAACACCTCCTCCGAATGCTTCACGAAGGATGACCACCTCCTTTGAATCTTCACAAAAGAAGAACACCTCCTTTGAATCTTCATAAAGGATGACATGTTTTCAACTCGGCAATAGCAACAACACTCAATCACACTCCCAATGAAAGTTCTCGCTCTATGTCAACACGCCAAGTTCTCAAAGCCACAACACAAGGGTTCTGCAAACCCTAGAACACTTATCACCGCATACTGCAAATAAGAATTTCGAAATACACTTATTTCGTTTGTTGTATTTTAGAATGAAAGTCTCAATCTAATTTATAAAGATCTCACTCAAAGATACCTCCAAAATCTGTTGTCAGCTAATTAACGTGTTATAATCAATTATCCATTTATGGTAATTGATTATGCATTTAATGAATGCATAACAGTAAAAAACTTGCTTAAAAATTTTCATAATTGCTCGTGATAATCAATTATGGCAAGTCATAATTGATTACTGATAATCGATTATTATAATTTGATAATCAATTATCTTGAATATAAAATGAGGTTTTCTAATTGAAAATGAATTTTAACGCAACCTAAGGCAAATAAAACATAGAGTCAAAGATAAATCACATCCTGTACATAAATCTACTAAATTTCAAATGTTTTAACACAAGACAAGTCTTCATGAAGATCTTCTTACAACAAGAGCACTTGAGACTTAACTTTGAGACATCATCAAAATTTCTTCTCTTTAGTTTTATGCTAATAGTATGTGTGGTTACAAAGCTGCTTCATGTATATGTAGCTTAGGCTAGTATGGTTCCAAGTGATGTTTTAATTGTACTTAATGTTACAACATACCTGTACCTTGTTGAAATGTTGTATTTCATGGGACTAGATCATGAAAAAGATTCCTAGTTGGATGTAGGGTGTTTGAGTTTCAACCGGTGAAGTTGGTATAAATGAATTGCATGGTGCTTGGGTTTCATGGATTTCACGTGAATCAACATAAATATTTTTTGGGTTCCTTGGTGGTGCAAAGTTTACTTGTTTCGTGTAGAGAGGCACGAGGTTCTTTGCTTGCGAGGTACTATATTAGTTATGGGTATAGTAGCTGGAATGAGTTTCCAATGGATGTTGTTGCTGTCGTGTAGTTCCTTGTATGGGGTGCATTGTAATGCTTTATATAAGGTGTAACTTTTTGTATGCAATGTTGGTGTGTCTTCTTTTTAATGCATGATTAAGGCATTTAATATGCCTAGGTTCATAATTGTAGTGCAAGGATGCCCATGAAATCAAGAGATTTGTAGTTTTTACTTTATTGCTATATCATTATTTAACTATAAATGAAATGCATGTAATGTGGGCCATTCATGAAATTGTTTGTCTTTCATTGTAGGCATATAAGTCACGTGAATAATGGGCTGCTTTTATTCCATTTCAATAATGTTTTTTTTATCATTATTACGAAGGTGGACTTTTATTTATTTGATAAGCCAAAGCTAATTTGGAAAATCAATGTGTCACAGTGTTTGGTCTTCATCCTTTTGAACAGAATGTGTCCAAGGGATACTTTATGATATTTTAAGTATGACTTGAGGTCCGATGTGGTTCGATATTATATAGGAAATGGTTCAGGGTTTTGATGGTAATTGATATAGGAAGGTGAATTGTGTCCCGGGTGGTTTGTGGGTTCTTAATATGTCACATGATATAGTCATGTAAGTTGGTAATGTGTACATGATCCCAAATTATTTACATGCACTTAAGAGGGCCTAACACTTTATTTCCTATATCATCTTTCTTTACTCTTTGTGGCTTACTCGTGGAGTCCTGTTTGGGTAAGTGGGTCTTGTTTTGGCAAACAAGAGAGTCTTGTTTTGGTAAGCGAACCTTGTTTTCGAAAATGGGAAGAGTTTTACTTCGGTAAGTAGGTTGTCTTTTGGTAAACAGACCATGTTTTGGTAAATTGGACCAGAGAAGTCCTGCTTTGGTAAGTGCGCGTTGTTTTGGTAAATAGGTGGAATGGCCGGAGTACGGGAGATAACATAGTGGATGGTGGGGATGACACAGTTCAGTTGGATTGACATTGTTTTATTTTGCTGGATTTGATTTGGGTAAGGGTCTAATGAGCTTAGATAATAATTGATAATTATATTATTGTATATTGTCTTAATGTTTATTCTCTTAGCTCACCCTCACATTTTGTGGTTGTGGTTTTTTCCACTTGCGATGATCGTATTTATAGGGAGTAGATGACATTATAGAGGATGGTGTTGAAGATGTTGATGCAGTGCAGAACAATAGACGAGTGTGGAACTATCTTCGAGGTTCCAGAACTTTTTTCTTTAAAATAAATTATGTTGAGGAGTTTTAGTACATTATTTTCATTTGGAATTGGTTTAATTATTATTTTTGCATGTTTTATTGATTTTCACGATAACGTAATAAAGTTCAAAATTTTCACTACATTGTGATGGTATCAAAATTTTTCTTTACTAAGTAAAGGTCGTTCCTTTACTCATACGTTACCTCTTAGATTGGGACGTTGCATTTATAGTAACAGAGTTAGGTTTTCAAACAATCTTTTGGGACTTGGGGAGTGAGCTCGTCTAGTTTTGTTGTGAAACTATGTAAATTGTCGTTATGGTATTATGTATGAGCATTAAGACTCTTGAGAAGGAGTCTTGTATATGTAATGATAACCAATTTGGTATCCAACATTCAAATTGTATTAATCCTAATTTATTTTATGATTAAAATATTTGTAGAGTTTCTGTTGGATAGATTCATGTGTTATATGATATGTACGCGTGTTAAACTATTGTAAATTGATGTCTGACATAGAGAGAGATTAGAGAGGAAAAGTGAGAGAGTGAGAGATCATGGCACATCCCTCAAACAACCAGAATCAATCATCTTCTATAAACGGCTACACGCAAGCTGTAAATTAGATGGTCAATACGGTGAAGCGCCAATAGGCACCGATGAATGGTTTAAATCACTTCTTGAGGTATGCCCCACCGAAGTTTGAATTAAAGTCACTCTAGACAAAGCGAAATCATGGTTTCGGGATAACAAAAAGATTTTTCGAGTGATGGTTTGTTTGGAAGACAAAAGTTTGCATATGCATACTTGATAACCATTGAAAAACCGTTATTTTCATACTTAATTTTGATATTAAATCACACCCTTTATGACTTAGAATTATCTTGAAATCATGCATTTTTATTAAGTTAGAGAATAAGAGAGTCAAAGTTGGTTTTCTTGGTTTTATGCTTTGTTTCCCTTGATTTTGTAGGTTTTTGGAATGAATTGGAAGAAAGGTTGAAGTATTAAATGGTTGGAGTGCTGAAAAGTCAACCAAAATGCAGAAAAGTCAACCAGAGTGCAGAAAAACAAAGTGCTGAAAAAATCCGTGCCGAAAATTAAAATAAAATAATCTTTTACTGTTTTTATTTTTTTGGGCTAATTCTGTGCTCTAGTGCAATGTTCTTTAGTGTGTGCAGGATAAAAATTTATATTAGGAGCACAAGATCATCAGGAGACAGTTAGAAAGGACAATTGGTTCACCAACACCCTGATGTGAAAAGTGACAAACCCAAACCTGGCACACTAAGTGAAATTCAAGAATAGGTTATGGGTTGTCAAGACTATTAAAGCAAAGAGAGTTCTTAAAGTTGGTGACAAGGAAATTTCCGAGAGGTTATTGGTGTCATGAAGGAAGGAAGAACACCAACATAAAAAAAAATTCAACACCAACTGATGGGTGTTTGGGCTTTACCAGGTCAGTCTCGTGACGTTAAACAAGCGCTATTGGGAGGCAACCCAGGTTTTATTTTTCTTTTTCTTTTGTACTTTGGATTTGTATTGTAGGTGAATTTTATTTTAGTGTCTATGTTTGGCTTGTACACTGCTTCTGATGATGGTTTAACATATAAAATGCATGATGAGTTATTTGATGATGATTGAATGTGGATGATGGTTGAGACTGTTTTGCATGATGATATCTAGGTGAATGGTTCACTAACTGTGTGGACAGATGTGTAGTGGTTTATGATTGTGATTGTGATGCTAAGCAGGATGAATGAATAATGTGTGAGAAAGCATGTTGTGTGAGGTATTGAGCTCCAGAGTTTTCATTGATATATATATACTGTTCACAGGGAAGCATGAATGATATTGCTTGAGTCTTGATAATTTATTGAATTGCTTGTTTATGTCATATGATCAAGGCCATGTTTGAAAGCCCTTATTTAGCCAAATTTTTGCCCAAAGTGCTTAAAATAATATACCCTTTTTGAACCTTGTCCTTAAACAGAAAAAAACCCTTGATTTGAAATTATTTATCTTGAGTTGGGTTGAGAATAATTTTATGTAATGAAAAGGTTCAAGTTTGGGGTTGTATGGGGAAAATTGAAAGGCAAAAGAAAAGCATTGAGTTCAAGTGTTGAAAAGAAAAATGCATGAACAAAGAAAAAGTGAAAAGAAAAAGCATGAAAGATGAGCTCAATGTAAAATCAATGAAAAGGGGAGAAGTTGGGAATAAGTGAGATTGGTGATAAAGAGAGTTTAAACTTGAACCTTTTCAATGATAAAATAGCTCTCTTAACTCAAGGATTTTGTGATCTAGAAAAACCAATTTTTTCTTGATAGCCCAGCCTCATTAAAAGCCTTGGAAAAGTCCTTGTGATGACATTTGCATGTAAGGATTTTGATTGTTTTAAGATGAATGGCAATATTGTTCTATGTGACATGTGAATAGTAGAGAGTGGAGTGATTCCTTAAACACTTGAATGATTGAGTGAAGCACTTGCTTGGTGAGAATTGTTGAAATCCAAGTTTACATCTATGCTTAGTGGATTGATCATTCATGAATAAAACATCTGTTTGGAAATATTTGATTATGTGAATATGATTGGATTAAAAGCATGCATACATTTTGGTAGGATTCCACTAAAAATCTGAATTGAATAATAACTTGTTGTGAAGAAAAGGATTTTTGAAAAGTGCTGAACTATTTGATGAAAAAGTGGAAGGCCAAGTTTTGTTTTGTTTGCTTGAGGACAAGCAAAGTTTTAAGTTTAGGGTTGTGATAATGGTCTAAAAACTGTTATTTTCATGCTTGAATTTGATATCAAAACACACCCTTTATAGCTTAAAATGAGCTTAGAATCAAGTAAAACTCTTAAGTTGTGTCACATGAGAGTCAAAAGCTGTTTTTAGAGATATTACGCTTGTTTTGCATTGTTTTGCAGGGTTTTGATGAGAATTGAAGATGGAAGTGAAGTAGGAAGGTCATAGACTTAAGAATGAAGGAGAAAAATGAAGAAAAGAAGAGTCTATGGACCGCTCAACGTCAAATTCCAACGCTGAGCGTCCTAATTCAAGGGGGAGCTACTGTCTGGTGCCCAGGCGGTGACGCTGAGCGTCCAGAACGATAAGAGGCAAACCGCTCAGCAGTCCATTTTGGCGCGTGGGCGGTGGCATGGCTTGAAGGCAAACCGCTGAGCGGCCAACTTTAGCGCCTGGGCGGTTGTCTGTTTTTATATTACAGATTCTGTAATCTTTCTGTTATCTTTTTGGCTTATAAATAGCCCCAGTGTGAATTGAAACACATTCTTTTGGCAGAGAGAAACGTCCATAACAGCTCTACACACCTTGGAGGAGATTTCTTGGATACTTAGGCTCCACTTTATCAAATCTAGGGTTTGCTTTTCCATTCTTCCATTGTATTTCATCTAGTTTCACCATGATTATAGTGAACTAAACCCTTTGTTGTTGGGGAACAATGTAATCTTTTGAAACTCTCATATATCCAAATTCTTATTTAGTTTATATGCTTGCATATGCTTGATTTATCAATTGTTGGTAAATATTGTTTGTCTTTATTGATACGGGGACGTACAGTAATGTCATGAACTAGGGGGAATTCCTTGATTAATCAATAGCACTTAGGGATAGGGGTATGAGGATCAATTGTATTTTGCTTCCATTTATCATGCATTATTAATTATTAGGGGAGGCTAGGGATTGCAAGCCGGTAATTAGTAATAGGCTATTTTCACCAAGGGATTGGGTTAAGGGTAGACCAAGAAAGTTTGCATGACAATATGATAAATAAGCAAATTAAAGAAGAAGAATAGATATATGAGGGTGGATAAGATGAAATTGTAAACCCCAACAACTCCATTCATCCATATTTTCTTTTAGCCAATTGTATCACTGCATTTGCATGTTTGCTTTTGTTTTGCATACAAAAATTCAAATTAATTTCTTTTCTCAAGTCTTATGCGATTAGTTTACACGAAAGGTTAGACCTTTGAGTCCTTTGGGAGAACGATATTAGGTTTACCAATTATATTACTTGATAACGATCTGGTACACTTGCCAAGGTCTTAACACTAAGCAGGGTATTTGATTGAATGATTGGAATAAGCTTATGTGAGGTTTTTGAGATCCAGAGTTCTTATTGATATATTTGCTATCTACTGGAAGCATGAATGATTTTGTCTGAATTTCTGTGATTGATTGAATTGCATGTATGTGTCATATGATCAAGGCCGTTTTTGACAAGCCCTTTTCTAGCCAAAAGTTTCGTCCCATATGAAAAAGAACATCTTATGTTCTACCCTTTTTGAACCTAAGCTTGAAACAGGATAAAAAACCTTGCTTTGAAAGTCTTTGCCTTGAGTTAGGTTGAGAAATATTTTGTGGCATTGTTAAAGGTTCAAGTTTGGGGTTGTTGGGAGAATTGAAAAAGAAAAGAAAAGTTAGACATTAAGCTTATGTGTTGAAAAGAAAATGCATGAAAAAAATGAAAAAAGATAGAGAAAGCAAAGCATGAAAAGAAAAGCTCAATATGAAGAAAAGGGAAAGTTGGGAATGAGTGAGATTGGTAAAAAGAGAGTTTGTGCTTGAACTATGAATGTATAAATAACTCTCTTAACTCAAGGGTTTTGTGATCTGGAAAAACCAATTTTCCTTATTAGCCAAACCGCATTATAAGCCTCAAAAAGTCCTTGTGATGACATGTGTATGTGATGATGTTTGATTGTGGCAAATGAAAGGAAACTTTGTTCTATGTGACATGTAGATAGTAGAGGGAAGGAGTGGCCTATATACACCTTTGAGTGAAACACTTTTGAGTGCTTGAGTATCTGGTGAGGAATGATTCCATGACTTCATGATTATATCTATGTTTAGCTAATTGATCATTCATGAGGATAACATTTGTTGGAAGATTATGTGATTTTGTGAACACCATGATGAGTAATTTGAATCAAAGTATGTGCACATCTTGACTAAATTCTATTGATGAGTTGATTTGTGTGATTACCTATCTTGAAAGAAAGAGCTTTTGAATGTGATTGAACCATTATGTTGATTTGTGGAAGATAAAGTTTCATCTTGTTTGCTTGAGGACAAACAAAGTTTCAAGTTTGGGGTTGTGATAACAGTTGAAAAACCATTATTTTCATCCTTAATTTTGATATTAAATCACACCCTTTATGGCTTAGAATTAGCTTGAAATCATGCATTTTTATTAAGTTAGAGAATAAGAGAGTCAAAGTTGGTCTTCTTGATTTTATGCTTTGTTTCCCTTGATTTTGTAGGTTTTTGGAATGAATTGGAAGAAAGGTTGAAGTATTAAATGGTTGAAGTGCTCAAAAAAAGTCAACCAGAATGCAGAAAAGTCAACCAGAGTGCAGAAAAGCAAAGTGCTGAAAAACTCCATAGCACCCGAGCGGCACCTGAGTGGTGGCTCAGCGCTGAGCGCCAGAATTGACCGCTGAGCGGTCCTGCGAGTTGAGGCAAACCGCTGAGCAGTTAAATTAGGGGCTGAGTGGTTGTCAGTTTTTATATTGCAGATTCTGTAATCTTTTTGTTATCTTTTTGGCTTATAAATAGCCCCAGTGCGAATTGAAACACATTCCTTTGGCAGAGAGAAACGTCCACAGCAGCTCTACACACCTTGGAGGAGATTTCTTGGATGCTTAGGCTCCATTTTATCAAACCTAGGGTTTGCTTTTCCATTCTTCCATATATTTCATCTAGTTTCACCATGATTATGGTGAACTAAACCCTTTGTTGTTGGGGAACAATGTAATCTTTTGAAACTCTTATATATCTAAATTCTTATTTAGTTTATATGCTTGCATATGCTTGATTTATCAATTGTTGGGTTCCTTACCTGTATTTAATGCTTGTATCGTTTAACTCATTCGGTATATGGTGTTTGTCTTTATTGATACGGGGACGTACAGTAATGTCATGAACTGGATGGAATTCCTTGATTAAGCAATACCACCTAGGGATAGGGGTAGGACGATCAATTGTATTTTGCTTCCGTTTATCATGTATTATTAATTACTAGGGGAGGCTAGGGATAGCAAGCTGGTAATTAGTAATAGGCTCTTTTCACCACGGGATTGGGTTAAGGGTAGACCAAGAAAGTTTGCATGACAATATGATAAATAAGCAAGTTAAATAAGAAGAGTAGATATATGAGGGTAGATAAGATGAAATTGTAAACCCCAACAACTCCGTTCATCCATATGTTCTTTTAGCCAATTGAATCACTGCATTTGCATGTTTCCTTTTGTCTTGCATACAAAAACTCAAATTAATTTCTTTTCTCAAGTCTTATGCGATTAGTTTACACGAAAGATTAGGCCTTTGAGTCCTTTGGGAGAAGGATATTGGGTTTACCAATTATATTACTTGATAACGATTTGGTACACTTGTCAGGGTCTTAACAATACCTCTTACTAAAAGATGAGGCAAAGTACTAGTGGGATAGAATACAACGATTGATGAGGGCTCATGGTGAAGTCGTTACTTGGATCAACTTCATGAGCACATTTCTAGAAAAGTATTTTCCAAATAGTGCCATGGTTGCGAGGGAGGCTGAGTTCTTAACTCTTCAGCAAAAGGAGATGACGATTTAAGTTTATGTTAACTAGTTTGAGTATCTAGCTCATTTTTACACACAGATCACGTTTGAGGAATGGAGATGTTGGAGGTTTTATCGAGGACTGAGGCTTGAATTGATGAGGATGATCGTACCACTAAAAATTAATGAATTTAAGGCACTGGTGGAGAAAGCCAAGACATTGGAGCAATTGGAAACGAATTTTAAGTTGGGTTATGAGGACACAGATGAGTAGCTCCTCCAAGAAGCAACAACAAAAGAAGTCTTATGCCAAGCTTGCACAATATAAGACAGGACCATTAAAGTGTTATAAGTGTGGAGGGAATCATTATAAACATTACTGCTCGAAGCTTTCCAGCAAGAACAAGAACGATAAGAGGTGTTTCATATGTGATAATCAAAGACACTTGGCACATACTTTTCTAAAGCGAAAGGCATCATGAGAAACGAAACAACAAAAGTCATCCAAAGGGAAGCAAAAGGTGGCAGGCAGAGTGTTTGCCATATCAAGGTTTGAAGCAACATAATCATGTAACCTTATTCTTGACACTTGCTAGTTGCATGGCAACTGTTTTCATGTTTAATTTGATTTTGGGACTACATATTCATATGTGTCTTTTCCATGTTTGGAGAAACTTGTTTTACCTAAGCGTGACTTATAGTTTGAGTTGGTGTAGCTACACCAACATCGGGACAGGTCTTAGCGAGCTCTGTCTGCATTGGGTGTTTGTTAGAGCTGGTCAATCGCATGTTCAAAGTGAATATAGCGGGACTGCCACTTAATGGGTTAGATGCAATTCTCGGGATGGTTGACCACAAATGAATTTCTTATTGATTACGAGAAATAGAAGGTGGTTTTTCCGGATGTAGAAAGGATGAAGATAATATCGTCGTAGGAGGTTTTAAGGGAAATCAACTGATGGCATACCCCTTAGCCATGGCCAAGCACTTTCAAGAAGAGTTAAAGTCATCTATGGAAGATGGGTCTAGACTCTATCTCTTATGCCATCTTCGGTCATCATGAAGCTTTTAAAGTAAGAACAATTTTGGGCCTTGTATTTTGCACCAAGTAGTTTAAGATTTATTTGGGCTTTGTATTATGGGCCTAGTAGTGTAGGATTTATTTTGGGTCTTGTATTTGGTCCAAGTAGAATACAAATTAGACCACTCAAGTAAAAAAAAATACAAGGCCCAATGTTGACCAAAGTGCGATGCAAATTTGGCTTAGTTAGCCAAGGGGTCAAAGTTTTCATCTAACATGGTGGACAAGGAGAATGGGTTGTCCATGCCATGTGTCCTCCTCCCTTTAGCTAGTTTTTCCTTCTAGTTAGTGGCCACATGTCATTCTAGGAATTGAGAGGATTTTCCATAGGTAGTGGGCACATGTCCTCCTTTTATTGGTGAGGATTTTTGCCATTTGTATTTCTCCTAATGGAGAGAATTTTCTCATTGCTCTCCAAGTTAGCCAAGATATGATTTTTAGGTCTAGCTTCTACAAATTAAGAGACTCCCTTAACCTATAAATAGAGGTGTCTCCACTCTTATATTCATCTTTGATGTTGAGTAATGTTATATTGTCTATTTCTGGCCATACTATTCATCTTAGAACAAGACTAGAGCAACTCATGATGCCCCTTTAGTCACTTTCCTCTTAGAGTTAGTCTAACCTCTCTTAGAGTCACAAACATTACCTTCATTAACCATAGCAACCCTAAAACTGAGACACTTGGTCTCTTTATCCACCAACCTTCGCAAGCACTTCCATTCATGACCACCTCCATGGCTTTCCTTCTAGTTTTGGTCTAACTTAGCTCGGAGATTGTCATCATCAGCGAGGGAGTCGTGTGCTTTGTTGTTACGGTTCAAGAAAAGAAGAAAAGTATAGAGGAGCAGATAATTGGTATACCTGTAATGGGAGAGTTTGCATATGTGTTTCTAGAATAAGTATCAGGGTTCCCTCCGAGTTGGGAGGTGGATTTTTCTATAGACTTGGCGCTAGGAGCCAGACCTGTGTCTATAGACAATACTTGATGACTCTTGTCAAGTTGGAAGAATTGAAGAAATAACCAGAGGATTTATTAGGAAAGAAATTCATTCAACCGAACGTGTCATTTTGGGGAGCCCCATTGTTGTTACTAAAGAAGAAAAATGGAAATTCCAGATTGTGTGTTGATTACCGAATATTAAACAAGGTGACAATAAAAAATAAATATTCATTGCCAAGTATTGATGATTTGTTAGATCATCTATGGGGACCTAGTGTGTTTTCAAAGATTGATTTAAGGTTTGGTTATCACCAAATCTTAGTTAAGCTGGAAGATGTACATAAGACTGTGTTTCAGTAACGGTGTGGACATTATGAGTACGTGGTAATGTTGTTTGGGATAAAGAGTACATGCTCATGCCCTAGTCCAGGGTTCAACTCTGAGCTATGGATGTTAACACTCTGGCAAGCGTACCAGATCGTTTCAAGTAATATAATTGGTAAAACCCAATATCGTTCTTCCCAAGAGACTCGAAGGCCTTATCGTTCATGCAAATTGAAATATTAAGACTTGTAAAGAAAAAACTAATTGGTTTGGATGCAAGAGACAATAAATAAACATGCAAATGTGATTGATTCAATTGACGAGAAAAAGACTATGGATGAATGAAGTTGTTGGGGTTTACAATTTCATCTTATCCACTCTCTCTTATCTACTCCTCTTATTTAATTTGCTTTGTTATCTAATTGTCATGCAAACTTTCTTAGTCTACCCTTAACCTGATCCCTTGGCGAAAAGAGCCTATTACTAATTACTGGCTTGCTATCCCTAGCCTCCCCTAGTAATTAATAATGCATTATAAACAGAAGCAAAAACAATTGATCGTCCTACCCCCCTATCCCTAGGTGGTATTGCTTAATCAAGGAATTTCCCTCATATCATGACATACCGTACGTTCCGGTATCAATAAAGACAAAAAAAATTATCGAATGAGTTAAACGATAAAAGCATTAAGCGCAGATGAGAAACCCAACAATTGATAATCAAAGCATACGACAAGCATATAAATAAATAAGAGTTTCAATAAAAGAGAGTTTCAAAATATTACATTGTTCCCCAACAACAAAAGGGTTTAGTTCACCATTGTGATGGTGAAAGTAGATGAAAAGTAATGGAAGAATGGAAAAGCAAACCCTAGATTGGATAAAGAGGAGCCTACGCATCCAAGAGATCTTCTCAAGGAGTGAAAACTAGGTATGGCCACCCTCTTCTGTCAAAAGAGTGCATCTGAAATCGTAATAGGGTTATTTATAGCTGAGGAGCGCACAGAAATCAAGCCCAAGCCCAACAGACAACCGCCCGACGTCACACTTATGCCGCCCGGCGGTTTGCCTCTAGTCGCGCTACCGCCCGACGGTTTGCCTCTAATCGCAAAACCTCCTGGCTGCACCGCCAGGGCGCGGGACAGTGGCTTCCCCTCGCATTTGACCGCCCAGCATTGGATTTTGGGCGCTCGGCGGTTCCTAGACTCTTCTTTCTTCATGTTTCTTCATCTTTCTTGAGTCTAAGGCCTTCCATCTTCAGTCCCATTCTTCATCTTTATCAAAAATGCTGCAAAACAAGCATAATATCGCTAAAAACAGCTTTTGACTCTCAATTGACTCAACTAACGTGTTTTGCTTGATTCTAAGCTCATTCTAAGCCTTAGAGGGTTTATTTTGGTCTCAAATGAAGCATGAAAATAACTGTTTTTCAACAGTTATCACAACCCCAAACTTAGAACTTTCCTTGTCCTCAAGCAAACAAAAAAAAACTTGGCCTTCCATTTTTCATTCAATAATTCAACCTTCATGAAATTCATGACAAGAACTACTCAATTTCAGATTTTCAGTGAAGTCAAATCAAAATGCATGCATATTTTCAATTCAATTCAATTCACATGATCACATATTGCTCAATAGATGTTACACTTTATGAATGACCAATCCACTAAGCAAAGATGTAAGCATGAAATTTATCAATTTCTCATCAGGCAAGTGTTTCACTCAATCACTCAAGTGTTTAAGGTGACACTCTAACTCTCTATTATTCATAAGTCACATGAAACAACATTGTCATTCATCTCAAACAATCAAAATCTTCACATGCAAATGCTATCATAAGGACTTTTCTAAGTCTTGTATTGAGGCTGGGCTAACAAGAAAAATTGGTTTTTCTGGAATGCAAAATCCTTGAGTTAAGAGAGCTACCAAAATGTTCAGAATTTAAGCACAACTCTTTTCCTTACCAACCTCACTTATTCCCAGCATCTTCCCTTTTCTTTTAATTTTACATTGAGCTCATCTTCATGCTTTTCTTCTTTTCTTTTCTTTTTCTCGTGCATTTTTCTTTTTCCAAATTTGAGCTCAATGCTTTTTCAATTTCCTTTCAATTTCGCCCACATAACCCCAAACTTAAACCTTGTCAACACATACAGTTAAGCTCAACCAAACACAAGGTAAAGAATTTCAAATCAAGGGTTTACATCCTGTTTCAGGCTAAGGTTTAAAAAGGGTATAATATTTGAAGCACTTTGGGTGAAAAATTTGGCTAGAGAAGGATTTTCAAAAATGGCCTTGATCATATGACATTCACATGCAATTCAATCAATCATAAGGATTAAAGCAATATCATTCATGTTTTCCAGTGAACAATACATACAACAATGAAAACTCTAGAGCTCAATACCTCACACAACATGCTTTCTCACATATCATTCATTTGTACACCTTGCTTAGCATCATAACCACAATCATAATTTATCACAAGTCTGTCCACATTGCTAGTGAACTTTGTCACTTGAATATCAACATGCAACACAACTCAATTATCATTCACATCACATCATCATCAAATAGACTTATCACGCATGTCATTCAATCAAACATTGTCAGAAAAGTTTCAAGCCAAGCAAAGACACTACAAATAAAATAAAAGTTCAACCTATTCTAAAAAATTAAAATGCAAAAGTGAAAGAGAGAACCTAGGTTGCCTCCTAGTAGCGCTTGTTTAACGTCACGAGCCTGACCCAAACCTGTTCTAGCACTCATCAGCAAGTGCCTCCCAACGCCTTTCAGTGGGCTTCCTGTCCTGTGATCTTCAGCAATTTTATAAAACAAAATTAGCATCCCCCAATAGATGCTACCCAACAATTGTTTAAGAACCCAAAAATTACAAGTCCACAAATAAAAACAAATAACAAATTGTTTTGAAATACAAAATGAGTTTTCCAGCAATTCAAATCTTCTTCTTCGCGTTGGGGTCTCCATCATCCCAACTCCTCAACTGTCTTCTGTCCACTCTTCGAATTGTTGTGGAGTATGGTCTTCTGATCTCGACCATTCCTTCCTCTTTAAGCTTCCTGTTGACAATCCACTTCCTGCTTTTGTATCTTACTGACATGCCACGCAGGAATGGTGTGTCCTTTGAGTGGGTTGACTCTCCTTTGTCTATCTTCTTCTCCTTAAGTATCTGCAAAGTATTACAACTATTAAAATGATCAATACCTATGGTGTTCTCTTCTTTTGCAGCTTCACTTCTGGCCCTTTTATATCTGGATCTTCTTCTTATTCTCATTTTGTTTTCTTCAGAGCCACTATAGGTTAGCACTTGGTGTTGATCTTTTAACAGCATTCTCCCGTCATGGACACGTATTACCATCTTAGAAGTCCTCATGAAAGGTCTTCCCAAGATTAATGGAATTCATCCTTCATTTGCCATGTCCACTACTAGAAAATCAATCAAGAACTCCAACTCCTCAATTTGAACAATTGCATTTTCCACCATACCAACTGGCTTCTTAATGGATCCATCTGCAACTGTCAAGGTAGTATTAGCTGGTTTTAATTTTAGCCCTCCAATTTTTTTGAAATCACTAAAGGGCATCAAATTAACACTTGATCCTGAATCAATCATGGCCCTTCCTATATCCACGTTGTTAATAACACAAGGAAGAGTCAAATTCCCTAAATCCTTCAACTTTGGTGGATGGTCCTTCTTTTTTGGCTTAACAACCCTTTTTTGATCTTTTTCATCATCAAGATCAATTACCTCTCCAAGATAGTACTTAATCCTCTTATTATAATCAGGAATTTGCGGAAGTACTAACGGAGTAACAATCACCTGATTAAAAATTTCCCTAAATGGCTCTCGGAGACTTCCTTTCTCTTTTTCGTTCTCCTCTCCTTTTCCTTTATCTTTGCTGCGTTTCTGCTCTTTAAATTCGTCAACGCTCATCATCTCTTCATCTTCTTCCTCGCTACTTTCAATTTCAATTATTTCTCCTTCTGTCTTCCTTTTACCTCTTGTCAAAAAAACTTTGCACTCCTCTTTAGGGTTAACATCAGTGTTAGCCCTAAACTGATTCTTTTCGGTGGTCTCTACCCTTTTAGACAGCTGCTCAATCTGTGTCTCCAATGCTCTAAAGCTGGCTTGATCACTAGCTTGTTGAGACTCATAAACTTTCAAGAATTTATCAAATCTGTCATTTAAGCTTCTCACAGTCTCTGTCAAGCTACTCACCTGCTGCCATAAAGGTGATGGTTGTTGCTGCCGAAAGTTTCCACCTTGCCCAGAAGAAGTATTTTGATTCTGTCCAATACTGGGTGGTTTTTCCAACCTTGGCTAGAATTGCCTTGGTTGGTGTTACCTTGCCTGTACTGGAATTGATTTCCCATGTAGTTGACTTCCTACTGCATTTCTTCAGTGAAAACACATTGACCATTGATATGTCACCACCAAATAAATCACAAAGCTGTTGAGTCTGAGAAATATTTCTTATTCCCTTTGGAAGTTCAAAAAGGACCTTTGTTAACTTGTCCAATTTTTGAGTAAGGAGATGATTTGTGCTGCTATAGAATCATCACCAGGGAGATACAAAAGTCCTCCTTTCTGTACACCCCTCTCACTTTGTGATACTTCATTGATAGCCATTTCTTCAATCAATTTGTAAGTCTCATCTTCAGTCTTTCTGTTTATACTGCCTCCAGCTGAGGCATCTAACATCATCTTTGACTAAGTGTGTAGCCCTCCAAGGAAAGCAAGTAAATATGAGGTCTTGTCAAACCCATGGACTGGGGTTTTCCTCCATAGGCCTTTAAATTTGTCCCACGCCTATCCAAGAGTTTCTTCCATTCCTTGCTTGAATGAAGAAATTTCCAGCTTCCCTTGATTGATCTTAGTCTGTGGAAAGAATTTAGTGACAAATTGTTTTGCCACAACCTCCCAAGTTCTAAAAGTACCTTCCGGGAATGAATGCAACCAATCTTTAGCATTTCCTCCAAAAGAGAAAGGAAACAAGATGAGTCTGACCCTATCATTTGAAACTCCGTTCATCTTAACAGTATTGCAAATTTCACCAAAAACAGTCAAATGATTATAGGGATTCTCATTTGACAACTTGTGAAATTGGTTGCTCTGTACTAACTAGATGAGTGCAGGGTTCATCACCATGTTCGTTGCATTATCTGCTGGTATGGCTATACTGTTGAAATGCAAAGGACTCACTGTGTTTGATGAGCCTCCCTATGTGCATCTCGGAGGAGGTTGGTTCGTCATCTCCTCAATGTCTCGTGCAGAACTCTCAAGTGAAGATTGCAAGATTCCTTCAGGAGAGGGAGATCTTTCACGTGAAGAACGTCTGATTCTCCTTCCCCTTTTGTCTGATAACCCTTCTAGAAGAGGTTGTTGGTTCTTTCTACTTCTAGTATGTATTCTTTCCTGCATACACAAGAAACAAAAACCCTAAAAGCACTTTTACAGAAAAATAAAACAAAATTAAACAAAACAAAAGATGAACAATAATTACAAACAAGTCAAATTTCAATCAATCAACACTACTTGAAAAAGTTAAACCTTGAGTCCCCGGCAACGGCGCCAAAAACTTGTTAACACTCTGGCAAGCCTACCAGATCGCTTCAAGTAATATAATTGGTAAAACCCAATATCGTTCTTCCCAAAAGACTCGTAGGCCTTATCGTTCATGCAAATTGAAATCTTAAGACTTGTAAAGAAAAAGTAATTGGTTTAGATGCAAGAGAAAATAAATAAACATGCAAATACGATTGATTCAATTGACGAGAAAAAGACTATGGATGAATGGAGTTGTTGGGGTTTACAATTTCATCTTATCCACTCTCTCTTATCTACTCCTCTTATTTAATTTGCTTTGTTATCTAATTGTCATGCAAACTTTCTTAGTCCACCCTTAACCCAATCCCTCGGCGAAAAGAGCCTATTACTAATTACTGGCTTGCTATCCCTAGCCTCCCCTAGTAATTAATAATGCATTATCAACGGAAGCAAATACAATTGATCGTCCTACCCCCCTATCCTTAGGTGGTATTGCTTAATCAAGGAATTTCCCCTAGTTCATGACAGTGTCGTATGTTCCCATATCAATAAAGACAAACAACAATTATCGAATGAGTTAAACGATAAAAGCATTAAGCGCAGATGAGAAACCCAACAATTTATAATCAAAGCATATGACAAGCATATAAATAAACAAGAGTTTCAATAAAAGAGAGTTTCAAAAGATTACATTGTTCCCCAACAACAAAAGGGTTTAGTTCACCATTGTCATGGTGAAAGTAGATGAAAAGTAATGGAAGAATGGAAAAGCAAACCCTAGATTGGATAAAGAGGATCCTAAGCATCCAAGAGATCTTCTCCAAGGAGTGAAAACTAGGTCTGGCCGCCCTCTTCTGCCAAAAGAAAGCATCTGAAATCATAATAGGGCTATTTATAGCGGAGGAGCATCACAGAAATCAGGCCTAAGCCCGGGCGCCGCCCAACGGTTTGCCTCTAATCGCAAAACCGCCTGGCTACACCGCCAGGGCGCGGGACAGTGGCTCCCCCTCGCACTTGACCGCCCAGCGTTGGATTTTGGGCGCTGGGCGGTTCCTAGACTCTTCTTTCTTCATGTTTCTTCATCTTTCTTGAGTCTAAGACCTTCCATCTTCAATCTCATTCTTCATCTTTATCAAAAATGCTGCAAAACAATGCAAAACAAGCATAATACTGCTAAAAACAACTTTTGACTCTCAACTGACTCAACTAACGTGTTTTGCTTGATTCTGAGCTCATTCTAAGCCTTAGAGGGTGTATTTTAGTCTCAAATGAAGCATGAAAATAACTGTTTTTCAACAGTTATCAATGGGATTTTGGGATTTTTTTTTGTTTAAGAGTAGGGCTCATGGTTTGGGATATTTTTTTTTAATAAACAAAGAAGTGCAAAACTTTAGTTTTTGGTGCAAACAAAAAAGCACATGACAATGGGGGTTACACGCATAAAAGGGGTGGTTTTGAAAGGAGAAGAAAAAGGATTTGGTGTAGAAGATAAAATAGATTTTGAAATTCTATCACGAAGGATTTAGGACATTTGTTGTGGATAGATAAGGTATATTGTTAGGGTTATATTAGAGGAAGCAGAAAGGGAATAAAGAAAAGGAGAGAAATAAAAGCAATTGTGAGAGAGTTTCGAGAGAAAGGGATAGTTTGGAGATCTTTGCACTAAGGACATCAAGTTGGACATAGAAGAAGAGGTTAGGGGAGGTTTTGGCTTGGGTTAGAGGTAAGGGGAGTTAACAATTTACATGTATGATTGGTTTGTTTACAGGCAATTTCTTGTCCGTACTACTTTTGGTAAATGTTGTGAAGTTGGTGGTTGTTTACTTGCATGTCAAGCTAGGTTATAACCTAACATATAGTGGTTCCATGCAGCATTATATAACGTGTTGTATGTGTGGTTAAAAGCAACTTCATGTAGTTTTCATATGTAGCTTAAGGTTGTATAGTTATTGATAACAGTTCAAAAACCGTTATTTTCATACTTAAATTTGACACTAAACACACCCTTTATGACTTAGAATTAGCTTGAAATCATGCATTTTGCTTAAGTTAGGAAATAAGAGAGTCAAAGGTGGTTTTCTTGGTTTTATGCTTGGTTTTCTCATGATTTGGCAGGTTTTATCTGGAATTGAAAGAAGGAGGTTGAAGGAGAGAAGAGTTGGACTCAAAAGAAGGTGGAAAACTGAACAAATGAAGAACCATAGCCACCGCCCAACGCTAACCTAGCGCTGAGTGCCAGCCTGGTGAAAGAAGTCTCTGGCCAACGCCTAAGCGTCAATGCTGAGGGGAAATCAAGTGTCGCACCCACTGCTGGGCGGTACCACTGAGCGTCAACTTCTTCAGATAGATATGGCAAAACGCTTAAGCGCCAGCGCTGAGGGGAACTAGGGGTATCACGCCTATTGCTGAGCGGCGCCACTGAGCGCCAGTCTTTGGGCTTGAGCTAGTTTATGCTTTGTTTTAATGAATTATAAATAGATTTGTACGACCCTTAGAGGTCATCTTTTGACAGAAAGGACGCAGAAACACACTTTTTATCCCTTGGAGGAGGATTTTGGATGCGGGAGCTCCAACTTATCAAATCTAGGGTTTTATCCTTCATTCTTTCCATTTATTTCATCTAGTTTCACCATGATTATGGTGAACTAAACTTCATTATTGTTGGGGAAAACGATGTAATCATTTGATACTCTCATATATTGAATTGATGCTTTATTCATATGCTTTTATTCATTAATTGTTAGAGTTTTTCCTCCATTATATTTGCATTCTTTGTTTAAGACATTATTCAATAGCATAATCTTTGATTATATCTTTATGGACACATATAGATAGATTTAGACATGGGGAAATTCTCTTGAGAGCAATATTACCTAGACATAGGGATAGGAGGACCAATTGCTTTAAGCTTTTGTGCGAATTAATGTAATGCATGATCAATTGCTAGGGAGACTAAACATAGTAAACTAGTAATTAGGATATGCTCTTTTCACCAAGACATTGGGATTAGGGTATATTAGAAAGTGGCATTAACATTAATGAAAGAGTAGAATTCATAAATATATGAGAGTGGATTAGGAGGAATCGGAAAACCCCAACAACACCATTCATCTATACCGTACAACTGTCAATTGATCAAATTTTGCATGCATATTTCAATTTCGTCTTTTGCATTATAAAACCTTAATTTTCTTTATTCAAGTCTTATTAAAATTAAGAATTCACACGAAAGTCTAGGCCTATGAGTCTCTAAGGAAACGATATTCAGTCTTACCGTTTATATTACTTGATACGATTCGGTACACTTGCCAGACCCATAACAGTTATAGGTGATGTTTTAATCGTATTTAATGCTATATCATACTTGTACCTTGTTGAAATGTTGTATTTCGTGGGGCTGGGTCATGAATTGGGTTCCTAGTTGAATGTAGGGTATTTGGATTTCAACCGGTGAAGTTGGTATAAATGAATATGTTTTGCATGGTGCTTGGGTTTCATGGGTTTCCCGTGAATTAATATTAATTTTTTTGGGTTCATTGCTAGTACAATGGTTTACGTGTTTCGTGTAAAGAGGCACGAGGTTCTTTGCTTGCAGGGTACCGTATTTGTTATGGGTGTAGTATTTGCAATGGGTTTCTAATGGATGTTGATGCTGCCATGTAGTTCCTTGTATGGAATGCATTGTAATGCTTTATATAAGGTGCATAATTTTCTATGCAACGGTTGTGTGTTTTTTTTTTTTTAGTGCATGATTAAGGCATTTAATATTCCTGGGCTCATAAATGCGGGACATGGATGCTTATGAAATCAAGAGATTGGTAGCTTTTATTTTATTGTTGTATCATTATTTAACTATGAATGAGGTGCATGTAATGTGGGCCATCCATGAAATTATTTGCCTTTCTTTGTAAGAATTTAAGTCACATATACAATGGGCTTCTTTTTTTATTCCATTTAATAATGTTTTTATCATCATTACTAGGGTGCATTTTTATTTATTTCATAAGCCAAAACTAATTTGGAAAATCAATACGCCACAGTATTTGGCTTTCCTTCTTTTGAACAAAATGTCCAAGGGATATTTATGATATGTTAAGTGTGATTTGAGGTTCGATGTGATTCGATCATATATAGGAAATGATTTAAGGTTATGATGGTGATTGATATAGGCAGGGGAAGTGTGTCCCGAGTGATTTTGTAGGATCTTAATATGTCACATGATATAGCCATGTAAGTTAGTATTGTGTACATGATCCCAAATTATTTGCATGCACTTAAGAAGGCTTAACACTTTATTTCTCATATAATCTTTCTTTACTCTTGGTGGCGTACTCGCGAGGTCTTGCATCAATAAACGGGCCTTGTTTTGGTAAACATGAGAGTTCTACTTTGATAAGCGGGCTTAATTTCGTAAATGGGAAGAGTTCTACTTTGTTAAGTAGGCTCTGTTTTGGTAAACAGGATCGGAAAAGTCCTACTTTTTTAAGTGGGTCCTATTTTGGTAAACAGTCAAGTGGTCGAAGTACGAAAAACAACACAGTGGATGGTGGTGATAACATAGCTCAATTGGATCAAAGTTGGATTGACATTGTTTTATTGTGTGGTGGATTTGATTTGGGTAATGGTGTAATAAGCTTAGATACTAAGTGATAATTATATTATTATATATTGTCTCGATGTTTATTCTCTTAGCTCACCCTTACATTTTATGGTTAATCGTATTTATACTAGAGCAGATGACATTACAAAGGATGATGCTGAAGGTGTTGATGCGGTGTAGAACGAGAGACGAGTGGGGAACTATTTTTGGGGTTCTAAAACGCTATTTTTTAAAATAAATTATGTTGAGGAGTTTTAGTGCATTTTTTTTGTAATTGGATTAATTATTATTTCGCATGTTTTATTTATTTTCAAGATAACGTAATAAAGTTCAAATTTTTCATTACATTGATATCAGAATTTTTCTTTACTAACTAAATGACATTCCTTTACTCACACGTAACCGAAGTTACAATGAGTAAAATGACTCAGAGGCATGAAGGTAGTAAAGTATATAACTTTATTATTATTATTTTATTATTTATTATATAATATTATTATTATTTTATTTTAATATTTACTATTATTTATATGTTATTATCCGTTGTAATCCATTACCTAATTTCTTGGAATCGATTATAGGATCTTTGCTTAAGTTTTCAAAACATCTCTTAATGCATTTTCTTTCATGGTATAAATTGTTTTTCCACCATATTAAGCTTAAATCTTATGTTATCGTAGATGGAAAAAATTGTAAATCCCGCAAATCATCACTTTCGAAATTGTCAAAGCGAACACAAAAAGAATCACAAATTTGTTTACTCCAATCTACGTCTACAGTTATTTTCACCCATATGAACACACTTTCAAAGATAATTTTTTAATTATATTATTAATTTATAGCACACTTATTATCAAGTATTATTAAAATACATTTTTATTTAATCTAGTAACTCATATTTTATTTTAATTTAGTTTTAACAATCAAATTTTAATTTAAATTAATGTCATCAATGAATTCTTTTATTTTAAGTAATAACATTCCACTTTAACGAGGGTTCGTAATGTGGGATGGGTAAGACAGGTCGGTCTACAAGCTTGTTGTGAAAAGCGCAGGGTGGGTGAGGGTTATGAACCTGTTGGTCCGCATAAGTTGAGTCTACATAACCTACTGTTTGTGTTGACCTGTTACGAGGCGGGGCAGATTGGTTGGCTGGCCCGTAAAGAATTCAAAATTCTAATTTTTTTTCTCCCCAAGCCTCCCTCACTTATTTTCTGTTTTGTGTGTCTCATTTCTTTTTCACATTCTTCTTTTTTTCCCGGAAAATAAAACACAAAGTGCCTCATTCATCATCTTTTCTTGTCTTGCAACAATACACTTACATAACAATCTTAGTCACTGTATACATGATTATTAAGTTTGATGAGAATGTAATAGTATAAAGATCCAAGCACTTCATTTTGCTAAAACTGTTGAACTAGATATGAAATTTACAAAAAATGTTCAACCATTATATCTAGGTGAAAAAAATAAAATTCGTAAAGTATGAAATTTACAATTAGTTAAGAAAAAAAATTAAGTCAAATATGTGAGTCGGGCCGCGAGACCGCAAGCCAATTTCAATGTTGGGTGGGCTAGTATTTTTAGCTTGCATATTTTATGCGAGATGGTCTAGTCTGGACTGCATATTGCAGACCAACTGTAGTCAGATCCTAATTGGGTCATGATGGTCTACATTGTCACTCCTAATTTTAATGTGTAATGCTACTAAAATAAATATCACATAGTTTAATATTCAAGAAACAGATAATTCATAACTAGAGTAGGCTATTACAGTTATTCCAAAAGTAAACCATAACAACCTACTATGAACAAAATATACAATTCAAGAAATCTAAAGATTTGAAACAAAATTTACAATGTTTTTCAAAAGATCCAACAACAAATATAACTCTAGTATGACAACTAGGCGGTTGCATCATCCCCCACTTGAGGAATATATATCAACTTTTTCTTTCTTGGCTCACACTAATTAAGGTCATTAATGAAAAAGAAGAAAACAAACACCAAACCAACAAATAAAGAAAAAGGATAAGCTAATTTTCAAAAGAGATATCATATAACAAAACTAAAGCTATAATCACATATAATTATTTATAAAACAAATAATCCACAAGTAAAAAAAATTATATACTCAATTATTCATATACATGGATTGATATCAGACTCTGGTAAGTTTTTTACTTATGGTGGCCTCTACTACTCTGTTGAACCATTATCAATAGGTTTCACCCTACCACACACAAGGTTAATCATTTCTCTGTCTTAGTCCAAGATAAAGCTCCTAGACTAAGACCTGCTGATATTTTCACCACTAACACATTTTACTTTATATGAATTTGAATGGTTATTAGAGTGTCAAGATAACCTCTAATACTGAATTCATACACCAATGCATAAACTAAATAAACTCTAGTCTAATCCACCTTGGATCAACACCATCCTCACACAAATCACATATACAAATAATTCCATTATTAACAAATAACCTCATTATAAGTATATCAGAAACACAAAAATCACTTAAAATTGAAATGACTAAACAACTTTTTTAGTCTCGCTCAATGAGAGCATCCATTCTATGAGCGAGTGATGCTTGAAGGCTCACTCGCTAAGTGACTAGAAGTCTCACCCAATGACCCTAGCACTAGAACAATTTTTGCAATAAATCGCTTAACGAGCCCAATGCACACATAGTAAGAGTACCATTGGAACTACTAGGAATTTAGATGCATGAGGACTTTGATCAAGACTTGGATTTACAGAGACACTGAAGATATTGGACTTAGCCACTAGAATAGAAAGGACCTGTTGGAGGATATGAACATCGTGAACAAATAGAGAGAAGTAAGGAGTTTGTTCAAAGAATGTAATATTGGCAGATATGTAATACTTCTTGGTTTTAAGAGAGTAACACCGATATCCTTTTTGGAGTCGAGAATAACCCAAGAAGACACATTTGATAACACAGAGCTTGTCTAGTCTTAGAGACATGTCATGAACAAAACATACATAGCCAAAAACTCTGAGAGATGTGTGAAAGAGATGATTATTGTGAAACAGAATGGAGAACAAGACTTTATGATTGCGAGAGGAGGAGGACATCATATTAATAAGATAACATGCAATTAAGATAGCATCCCCCTAGTGATGGACATGAATATGAGCATTAAGCAAAAGAGTACAAGCAGTTTCAACCAAGTGTCTATTTTTTCTTTTTGATATACCATTTTGTTGTAGTGTATGAGGACAAGTGGAATGATGTAATATACCATGGGAACTCAAGATTGCAGAAAAGGTGGATGAGATGAGAAGTATTCTTTGGCATTGTTACTTCTTAAGATTTTGATTACTTGACCAAATTGATTCTTGATTTCGTTCAAGAGGGATGTAAAAATGGGTAATAATTCAAAGCAATCTTTCATAAGATAAACCCAAGTACATCTTAAATATTCATCAATGAGGATAACAAAATACCTAAAACCAAAATAGGAGACACGACTAGATCCTTAGATATCATAATGGATAATCGAGAAACTAGAATTACACATTGATTGATACCTATTAGGAAATGTAGATCTAACATGTTCTTCTAGTTGACATGACTCACATTCTAAAGTCTGGAGACCACTAAGTTCAGGACACGTTTTTTTTTTTTTTTTTAATTTTGACAAATGAGGATGACCTAGCCAATCATGTAACATTTTTGGACTAGGAGCAGCAACTCATGAAATTCTTTGACAAGATCCAAAATGCTATAATCCTCTAGCTTTATATCCTTCTCTAATTTGTCTCCCTAAATCACACCCCTCTATAACAAAAGATTTGTGATCAAAAGTTAATGAACAATTTAACATGTTGGCTAACTAGCTTAAGGAAATTAAATTGAAAGGACAATTAGGGACAAAAAGAACAAAATTTAAAGTTAAGGAAGGAGATAAGGAAACATGACTAACTCCTTTTGAGGAAGTTTTAGAGTCATTTGCAAGGGTTATGAAACGAGGTTTTTCTTGAAAGGAAATTATTGAGAACAAAGAGGTATTACCAAAATTGTTATCAGAAGCACCTAAGTCAATTACCCATGAATTTTGACCTTCCATGGATTGAGAAATGCAGGCTGTTTATGTATTGGGGGATTGAGATGTTAGTGCTTAGCTTTTAGACTTTAATCGTAGATACTATTGATATTCATCCTCAGTGAACTTGGAATTAGTAGATTCAACCTTCGAGATATTAACGATTTTAGAAAGAAAATCATGCAAGAAATATCAATTCTCTTGAGTGTGACCTATCCTTTTATAGTGTGTGCATTAAGGACATCCCTAACCTCTTCATCCTCCTCCTCTAGTACCGCATCCTCCTCTTCCACTAGTTCATGAGCTTCTGGATTTTGAGACACTAGGACACGAAGAAGGAGTGTGGTCATGGTTTCAATGGAAGGGACCTTATGACTGGTCAGAAGTTGATCTCTTATATGATCAAAGTCAAAATGTAAAGCACGAAGGATCAACACCATATAATATTTGTCTTGTTTCTTCTTGATATCCTCCAAAGAGTCCACTTCTAAAAACATCCTCAATTCTTCGATAGTAGATTAAGCTTCAATCATGAAGGACATCATATATGATATGTTGTTTTAAGAGATCCAAACTTCTTTGTCGTGTCATAGAGACATTAAATATTGTTGGCAAAAATGCTTTGAGCTTTCTTCCAAAAAGAGTGACAAGTTTTGAAACCTCTAAGAGATATAAGAAGTCTTGGTTCGACTGATTACCATAATAGGGTGCACAACTCGAAATTTGTTTGTTTCTACTGATAAGCTTTTTCAGCAGGTACATGGTTGCCTTCTTGCTCAAGGTGATCATAATGTCCTTGGCCAAGAAACCACATTTCATTGACAACAGACCAAGATAGGTAGTTTTTGCCATTTAGCTTCTCATAATTAATTGAAGGACTTTTAGAGAATGAAATGACAACAAAGGACAGTTGCTGGCAATGTTGAATAACTTCAAACGGTAGTGGGTCGTTGAAGATAGAGATTAGACAACCATGGACAACAACAAACGACACAAAATAGATGCATACAAAAACCAAAGAGAGATCGACATGCTCTGATACCAACTTGACATTAAACAGAAAATATATTTCTAGAGAGCTTAGTTGATCCCTCTCACAATCTCTTATTTATAATAAAGCACGAATACAAAAGTACATGAAATATTAAGGAACTGTCCTAGACTTATAGATGCAGAACTAGGTACTACTATAGATATAACTCATAAAAACTAGCACACTACACCCTAAGTAGGCTTAATGATGATATATAGATATAATTATTCTAACATCTATCATCAATTAAAAGTAGAAATAAAATATTTCAAAAAGTAGATCATAGCATAGGATAAATATTAATAACAATGATAAAATAAAAAGTGAAATGTAATTATTGTTAAAAAACTGTGAATGCATGAATTGTTAGATTCAAACGTCATTTTATTGGAACAAAAGAGGATTTTGAACATTACACTTCAGCCTTGGAAGAAATAAAAATTATGATGATGAAAACTAAGGAAGTTTTAATTAAGAAAAAAAAAAGGTTCAATACAATTGATGAAGACCGTGAAGAAGTGAGGGGATTCAAGAAAGACAGGGGATGTTTGGTTTAAAGGAAGAGAAAGAATTATTAGTAGTATGAAGAGTTCAGATAACTATAAACCAAATTATATATATATATATATATATATATATATATATATATATATATATATATATATATATATATATATATATATATATATATATGTTAGTGATGATTTTGATATAGAAACTGTGAAAACTGAAGATGCTTTAGACTTGGGATTAAATTTTGATCTTTCACAGTTTTCTGAAAATTTTAAATGTAGTTGTGAAGTTGGTTCTTTCTCTATTTGTGTTGAAATCAATTTTCTGATACAACCAGCTTCCAACTTTATTATTGATGATCCTAACTGTGAGTCTGATAAAAATGTTGAGGAACAGGCAGATGTAAGTACCACTTTTGAGATAGGTATACGAGCTTCACCTTCCACCACTCTACCAATTTTCAGGGAAGTGGAGGTAGACATACCTATGATTGATTCTGTTGTTGATGATTATGTTGTTGATAGGTATGTTGATGTTCATTATATTGATGAGCATGCTTTTGATTTTCACTTTTTGCATGATGAGAAACAACTTTTGCCATCTTGTCTGAATGTTTATTCTCCATGCACTGAACATGAATCTGATTCTATTGTTGATATTGCTTCTGAATTTGAAAGTGATTCATGTTCTGAGAGTATATCTAATGTTCAGCCTATTACATTGGGATTGGGTGTTATACCTTTGCATATCATTTCTTTAGACCTGCATTGCACTAACCCTATTGTAGGAGGTACACATGAATTTGACCAACACACACCCACGGTGGAAGACAAGGGTGCCAGTATACACAACAGTTTGAAGATCAATAGGCACCAGCTGAACACGCTCATCAGCATTCACTTCTTATTAGATCCAGCTGTGGAGAACATCTCCCTGCTTGATCAAATCTGGAGACTGAAGCAGTTCCTCCTCAACAATACAATTGATGAAGACCGTGAAGAAGTGAGGGGATTCAAGAAAGACAGGGGATGTTTGGTTTAAAGGAAGACAAAGAATTATTAGTAGTATGAAGAGTTCAAATAACTATAAACCAAATTATATATATATATATATATATATATATATATATATATATATATATATATATATATATATATATATATATATATATATATATATATATAAAAGAATTTGATGTTTGAGTTACCTACTTTACACAAGTTTCTTTGAGAATGGTGGGTTGAAGATGGAACCTTGAAGTCAATGTGAACCTTCCTTGTAACTCTTTCAGGTGTGAGCATATTAGAACTAATTTGAAATGGTAATTTAAATTATTTATAATTTATAACTTTTATTTGGATTTACTAAAAATTTAAATTTAATTATAGGTTAGTACAAAGAAAAAAAAACCATTTGCATTAGAAAAAGATAAATAATTTGATTGATATGATGTATAATTTGAAGTTGAAAAACAAACAAATTAAAAAAATTATTATATTGCATTTGAAGATAGATAAACAAATCAAGACGGAAATCATGTTGATGAGATTAAGTCAACTCAAGATGAATATGAGAGTGAAATGTTGACTTGGAAAGATATCCCTACTGGAAAGATATCCCTACTTTATCTTTTGATAAAATAGTTTTTCGATGCTAATATTGACGCAAATGTTAATGAGAAAATAAAACTGTATAGTTATGAAAGTTAATGAGAAAATAAAATTATATATTTCTAAACATTAATGAAAAAATAAAAAATTATTCTACAATATAATATAGAAAGTAAAATCTCAAAGGGTTAACATTTTTAATTGATAATTAATCGATTATCACTAGAGTGTGTTTATATGTTATTTTCTTTTAGTTTAAATACCTTATTAGTTTTCAAATTAAGAGTTGAATTTATGTTTTAATCCGATTTTAAAAATGAAACTAATTTATCCTAATATTATAAATTTGGTAAGAATTCGATCCCTTCGTTAAATAAATAAATACTATCTTAATTTCATAGTGACGTGGCTACATTTTTTTCTCTCTTACCATCTAAATACCTTCACATTTTTTTTCTCTCTTCCACCACTCTTCCTGCCAGCATTAATTACAACATGTGGAACGCTTGATTTATTTTCAGTTCCTGAACATTCGAATATCCTCTTCTATATTCATCTGAATATCCACGAGCTCCGTCAGCGTCTGTCTCTTGATTTCCTTCTCACAAATGCTCTTCAGCGTGTCCGAGAAGTCCAGCACGTGGCAGAATATCTGAAGATTTCGAATGAACAGGGTCCGCCACTCCGACACAGGCACGTCGCGGAACAATGACAGCGGCTCTATGGTCCCGGTAGGCGGCGGCACCACCACCTCTGGAGCAGCGGCCGTCACCGGCGAACCGAAGGAGGACGGATTGCTCGGGTCCGTCTTGGAGGGCCCTCCCTTCATGATTCGCTTAAACATTTTTGGATAGCCATGATTGATATTTATTTGTTAACAAATTACAACAGTTCACGAATTTTTATGGGAACAATTCTGATGGAAAGCTACAAAATCATTTGAGACAGACATTGTATATAAAGAAGGTAAAATACATTTTTAAAATATTAAGTATATTTCTTATAAACATTTTTTTTTGTTATTTTTATCTAAAATTTAAATA
Organism: Vigna mungo; assembly: GCA_036885675.1. Classification (NCBI taxonomy): domain Eukaryota; kingdom Viridiplantae; phylum Streptophyta; class Magnoliopsida; order Fabales; family Fabaceae; genus Vigna; species Vigna mungo. The sequence goes on along the minus strand of CP144694.1, from coordinate 11,785,477 downwards.
TGTTTTTTTAAGTATTTTTTAGTAATGCCGATAAATGGGAAAAAAATATATTGACGACAGTCTTAACGCAATAAACTACTTTGAATTATAAAATTTACTTGTTAAATTTATCATTAGAATAACTTTGAATTATTACCCATTTTTGTATACGATATTTCTGAATTTATCATTACATTACAGGGCCGTTTCCTTGTCTTGCAGATAGCCCCTTCCAACATGAAAAAGCCAACATGTTTTGGCAGCTGCACTTGGAAACTACTGATTCCGAGGTTCCTAAGGTCATGTTCAAAAGCCAAGAAAAAGGAGAATAAGAAGAAACATATGGGTGCAGATTTTTCAGGAAATGGAATGAGAATGATCTGCTGGTATAGGTCCTGATGCTATAGAGTTTGATGCATTTTAATTCTCTGGTATGGAGAGGGAGAAGTTTCATTCGGAATGTGTTATCAACAAGATTAGCTTCAGGGTCAATTTTATCCTGGTGGTTCACATCCCTCAAGGTATAATGTCACCAATCTCGATATAAATAGGAATTTATATTGTTTGATTGGATTAAACTTCTTATCTACCATCACTCAATCACTGAAATGGTCCTCCGTTATTGCTGCTAATGCGTCTTAAGGTTACTGTACATCAGTGTTCTTATTTCATATTGTTGGGTTCTTGGGGCTTTTCAAGAAAACCTTAGAATCAGAGAATAAAAGAGAGAGAGCGGAGCGAGAGAATGAATACTGAATATTATTGAATTGAAAGTTCTGATTGAAAAGACGGGGTTGGTTACAATTTATAACCAACGTTAACAGGCAACAGGGTTGGTTACTATAATTAACCAACGTAAACAAACGGGGTTGGTTACTATAATTAACCAACGTAAACAAACAGGGTTGGTTACTATATTTAACCAACATAAACACGCAACAGGCAAAGCCCGTAAACAAAACAAGCCCAAAACAAAACAAGCCCAAAGTAAACAACCAGACCGGCCGGACTGACCGGTCCACAGACACGGAAGCCAAGTCTAAATAACAATTCTCCACCTAGACTTGCTTCAAACAAAAAATAAAACACGGACACGGCCGGTCAAAACAATTAGTGACCGACCGGTAGACATCCAATCCTGGACAACAAAAAGAGAAACCTTTCCTTAGCGAGCGGCTTTGTTAACATATCTGCAGGATTCTCTTCGGATGCAATTTTGCAGATTTGAACGTCACCGGATTCAACAATGCTTCTGACAAAGTGCAGCTTGACGTCAATATGCTTGGTCCTGGAATGATAAATCTGATGATTGGCCAGATGAATAGCACTCTGGCTGTCACAATGAACACATACAGACTTCTGATCGAAACCAAGTTCCCGAACCAAACCTTTCAACCACAGCGCCTCCTTAACTCCTTCAGCAAGAGCATAATACTCAGCTTCCGTAGTTGACAAAGCCACAACCGACTGTAATGTAGACCTCCAGCTAACAGCAGTCCCGAACAGTGTAAACACATATCCCGACCGGGATTTCCTGGTGTCCATGCATCCGGCAAAGTCGGAATCAACAAAACCTTCAATATAACCTCCACCTTGAAAGTTATTCTGAAAAAACAATCCAGTACCGAGAGACCCCCGTATGTATCTGAGCATCCACTTCAACGCTTCCCAGTGTGTTGGTCCAGGATTAACCATGAACTGACTGAGAACACTAACACCGTGCGCCACGTCCGGTCTTGTGCAGACCATGCCGTACATAATGCTCCCAATCCCATTTGAAAATGGAACAGATTCCATCTTCTTTCTTTCTTCCTCGGTCTTTGGGCATTGTTCCTTGGTAAGTTTCAAGTGTTGACCGACCGGCGTGTTGGCCATTTTAGATTCAGCCATCCGATACCTTGAAATTACCTTCTGCAAATAGCACTCCTGTGACAGAAAAAGGTTACCGCCCGGTCTATCCCTTTTAATGTCTATGCCCAAAATCCGCCTTGCTTCCCCAAGCTCTTTCATTTCGAAAGCATCCGCCAACCTTGCTTTCGTCTCACCGATCATGCCCCTGTCACTGCTAGCAATTAGAATATCATCCACATAGAGCAAGAGATATAACATTTCACCGCCATGATTCAGAGTGTAAACACAGTCGTCATAATTGCACCGCTTGAAGTTCAGCTTTATCAGAAAGTCATCAAATTTCCTATACCACTGCCTTGGGCTTTGCTTCAAGCCATAAAGTGACTTCTGCAACAGACACACCCTATCATCCACAGCGAAACCGTCCGGTTGCTTCATATAGATGGTTTCTTCCAAATCGCCGTGCAGAAAAGCCGTCCGGACGTCCAACTGTTCAAGATGCAAATTGCAATGCGCAACTATTGCCATCAGAACTCTGACCGAACAATGCTTAACCACTGGAGCAAAGACCTCATGATAGTCTACGCCTTCAATCTGAGTAAAGCCTTTGGCAACAAGCCTAGCTTTGTACCTCGCTTTCTCACCGCCCGGTGTAGCTTCCTTTTTCTTGAAAATCCATTTCGAACCTATGACCTTCTTACCCTTCGGCAGATCCACCAATCTCCAGGTGTTATTCTTTTTCAAAGCCTCCAACTCTTCTTCCATAGCACCCTGCCAAAGATGCCGGTCGCTGCTGTCAAGAGCCTCCTTATAACTTCTCGGTTCATCCGATCGGTTAATATCTTCAGCAGCGTTCAGGGCGTAGCAGATTAGATCCGCCTCTCCAAGCCGTTTGGTTGGCTTGGAGATCCTTCTTTCTCTGTCACGAACAAGCTGATAGTTTCTCAAATCAACACCAGCAGCTTTTCCATGACTTCCCTCGCCAGACATATCATCTGTGTCATCACCAAGGTCTGTTCGAAATTCATCCGGTCGGTTCTCAGCTATCGTCCGACCGGTTTCAACTTGCCCTTCACCCGTTTGGTTTTCCTCAGTCCCGCCGGGCGTGCCAGCTCCATTAGTAGTATGCTCCACCTCCACGAGAATCTTCTTCTCACTTCCAGAGTTTTCCGGGTGCATCGCCATCCTTGTTTCATCAAAAATGACATCCCTACTAATGATTAGTTTTGAAGGTGAATCTAACCTCCATAACCTGTATCCCTTAACTCCGTCGGCGTATCCAAGAAAGATACATCTCGCCGCTCGGGAATCCAGCTTATCACCCCTGACATGAGCAAACGCCAAAGAACCAAACACTCTCAAGTGTGAATAGTCAGCCGGTCGTCCACTCCACACTTCCATTGGCGTTTTAAAATTGAGAGCTGAAGACGGACTCCTGTTAATCAGATAGACGGCCGTATTGGCAGCCTCTCCCCAGAAAGCTTTTGACAACCCTGATCCCAACAACATGCACCGGACCCTCTCCAGAATAGTTCTGTTCATCCGTTCGGCCAACCCATTCTGTTGAGGAGTTCCAACGACCGTTCTGTGCCTCCTGATCCCTTTCTCTTTGCAAAAACCATTAAACTCCTCTGAAACGAACTCCAGCCCATTATCGGTTCTTAGGCATTTCAGCCTACACCCCAATTGGTTCTCAATCTGTGTGTGCCACTCTTTGAACTTCTGAAACGTTTCAGACTTATTCTTTAGAACGTAAATCCACACTCTCCTTGAGAAATCATCAATTATACTTAAGAAATACGCTCCTCCACCATGAGTTAAGGTTCTTGCCGGTCCCCATAAGTCAGCATGGACATATTCGAAGGGCCGTTCGGTTGAGTGTTTCCCTTTTCCGAACGGTATCTTGTGTGATTTCCCTAAGACACAATGGTCACAGAAATCCAGCTTCTGCAGTTTGTCTCCCAGAAGCAGGTCTTGCTTTTCCAATTCTTCAAGACCCTTCTCACTGATGTGTCCCATCCTCAAGTGCCATAACCGGGCGGTATTCTCGGTCCCACTTGCTACTGAGACATGACCAATGACAGTTGATCCCTCCAGAATATACAAGCCGTTCCTCCTTCTGCCTTTGGCAACCACAGAATCTCCAGAACAAACCCTCATTACTCCATCTTCAACTTTAGTGGTGTAACCTCCAAGATCAAATGCACTAATAGAAATCAAATTTCTCTTTAGTTCGGGCACATACCGGACGGCCTGCAACACCATCTCACGATTGTCAAACATCTTCAGCCTCACCGACCCCACACCTTGCACTCGGCAAGCTTTGTTATTACCGAGCAGTACATTACCATGCTCTTTCTGATCCAGATTCTCAAAAAACTCCTTTACCGGGCACATGTGATAGGAGCAGCCGGAATCCATGACCCAGCTCCTTTGAGGATATTCAGACGAAGCCACCAGCACTCCAGCCGACTCATATCCCTCAGACGCCTCTGCCACATCAGCGGTTTCTTGTGGCCGACCGGCCTTTCCTTTCTCCGGGCAGAACTTCTTGATATGACCCATCTTCTGGCACTTGAAGCAACGCACCTGCTTCGTACCGTCCGGATTCAGCTTCTTCTCTTTTCCAGACTGCTTCTTCCCTTTCCCTTTTACCGCAATCAAGCCGGACGCTCCTTCCTCGGTTGTCTTCGAATCTTGGAGTTTTTGGAACTCCTTGGTTCGAATTGACGTCAGAACCTCCTCTAACGTGATCACTTGATCTTTCCCGTAGAGTAACGCATCCCTGAAATGCTCGAAGGTTTTTGGAAGCGCATTCAACAGGATGACAGCTTTATCTTCATCCTCCAACTTCACTCCAATATTCTCCAGATCATCAACTATCTTGCTGAATTCTGCAATCTGCTCCTCTATCGTTCTTGATTCTGACATCTTGAACGAAAAGAGTTGCTGCTTTAGGCACAGCCTATGAGCCAACGATCTCGTCATGTACAGAGACTCTAGTTTTACCCAGATTTCAGCGGCAGTCTTCTCTTTCGCAACCTCCCTCAGTACCTTATCACCAAGGCACAAGATGATTGCACTCCTTGCCTTATTTCCCATCTTTTTCTTCTCTTCTTGAGTCATGGCATCACTCATCTTCGACTCACCCTTCAACGCTTCAACACATCCCTGCTGTATCAAGATTGCCTCCATCTTGATCTTCCACAGCCCAAAGTCATTAGCGCCGTTGAACTTTTCTACGTCGAACTTGGTTGCCATTGCTCCTTGGGAATTCTTGAATCCTTGCCCCACGGTGGGCGCCAATTGTTGGGTTCTTGGGGCTTTTCAAGAAAACCTTAGAACCAGAGAATAAAAGAGAGAGAGCGGAGCGAGAGAATGAATACTGAATATTATTGAATTGAAAGTTCTGATTGAAAAGACGGGGTTGGTTACAATTTATAACCAACGTTAACAGGCAACAGGGTTGGTTACTATAATTAACCAACGTAAACAAACGGGGTTGGTTACTATAATTAACCAACGTAAACAAACAGGGTTGGTTACTATATTTAACCAACATAAACACGCAACAGGCAAAGCCCGTAAACAAAACAAGCCCAAAACAAAACAAGCCCAAAGTAAACAACCAGACCGGCCGGACTGACCGGTCCACAGACACGGAAGCCAAGTCTAAATAACACATATTTATTCTCTTATATATCTTTTCGTAGAACATTTTTGTTGTACAAATACAATTTCTTTTCAAGGATTGCAATCACTGATCTTTGGATTATGGTGTACAAGGATTTTCAAATATCCAATTTAGATATATTCTTTTTTATCTTCACGTCCGCAGTGCCCCACTCTTAGAGTTTAAAGTCATTTCTACATTTTTAATCATCCTACATGCCAATTCAAATATTGAATTCAACTTCAGCTTTGTCTATTAGATAGGATTGTTTCGTTGCTTTCTTCAATGATTCCTTTTCTTCAAAGATAGGACGCAACCCTTTCTGATTCAACAGTAGATCTTCATCATGGAATGTTCCACTAGTAGTTCTAATCCCAATTTGACAATTACCAAATCGTTCAATTTCAAACACATAACAGAAGCCATGGGTTGTGTGTGTTGAAGAGATTGAGTTTGGAGATGTGGAAGATGCTAAAGATATTGGAGATGTTAGAGATGAAAACGAGAGAGAGACGTAGTTGGGTGATGGAACGAGGAGATAAAAGAGAGAGAAGAGAGAAAAAGCTGGATATTTCAGAATATGCTGAAGAGAGGGAAAAAGGTGTTAAATTTAACGCTGTTAGTGTCCATTTAATGGAAGGGACAAATTCGTAAAATGGGAATAAAATAGCTTCATTTTTAAAACTGGGTACAAAATAGAAATTCAACTTCCAATTTGGGGACTAAAAAGGTATTTAAACCTTTTTTTTTCTATCTTAAGTCTCTTTATGTGTAATCTTAATGTTTGATCCTTATTTTGAAATGTTTTTGTAAAAGGTTTGGAACACCCTAAATGTTCTCAACTAATATATTCCTTGATGCTTATAAAAAAAAGTAATATTGAACTATTGAATTAGTATTTTACTTATAAATATTAATTTTTTCATTCTTTCTGTTCTACATCAGACTACTTTCATTCTTCTATAAGAGTTTGAAAAGAATACACAACAAGAAATATTGGGTCTCTACTTGATTATCTGAATTCATCACTGATATCTTAATAATTGAAAGCTCAAACCAAATCGCTCATTACATGCTTCTACATTAGCCTAAGAGAAGCTTGTATAACTAGATTATGAAGGTCATGGCTATACTCTCACACTTTATACCCTTAACTTTTGCAAACACTAATATGAGTATCAGATTCTATGCATAAACATCACCATAAATTAATGCTGAGTATGATATAGGATGAAAGCAACAATTTTTAGAATATGTATTTTGTATTTTATAAGCCATTATTCATTTTTAACTAAGTTGGTTCAGTGAAAGATAAAGATAAGAAAGATACCAAAACAGATGTATAAAAAATGCATCTATGACATCTATGTTTGAGAGTTATTGAGATTAATACAACCTGGCCTGCTGAAAATTTCAAAGTTCATAGTATATATATATATTAGCTGCCTGATTAAATAAATTTTTCTTCACTGTTTGAAGCAAAAATCTGATTATGTTTTACAACAGGGAAAGGGAGAAGGTAAGCAAAGAAATTGATATGTATTTTATACTGTACATGATGCTCTACATCCACGAAAGGAAGAGAATGCTTCCATCAAGTTGCCTGCAACAATTCTCTGATATCGTACCCTTGAAGCTATACAGACAAACAGCAGAAGAAGCATTCTTATTGTTGAATAAAAGTTGATGGTAAAAACTAACAGAATTTGCAAAAATAGAGTTATAATAAATACCTGCAGAAAAGTAAGAAATAATATCACTCCTGAATTCCAGAAGGCATGGATAGTGATTGGAGTGAGAAGGTTGTGAGTTTGAGCATATGAAAACCCCAAAGCAGTCCCTATGTATGTCACAAGTTTCTGTTATTTTCTTCACAGTATGTGGAAGAACAATACCATCATCATTCAAGAGAAAAACAACTTCTGAAATAAAAAGACCCTTTCTTTTCACTTTTCCCCCTTGTTCAAATTAAATTATTGTGTATTCAGTATCTACCTAAACATTGTAATAGAAAATTTCCTTGTTTCCATTTCTGAAGATCAACTTGTCATGAATTACACCATACCTAGAACAAACAATTGTGGAAATTCTCCAGGAGTGAGATGTGCAAGGGCAAACACACTGGCGCTAATGACAACAGCAACTGGTGTAGGAACCCTGGTGAATGAGAACAATTGCACCAGTAACAATCAATTCACAAAAACATGCTTCTGCAATTGAGTTGAGGCATCCATGATGCATCTCATTAAGCTAAATCTACAAATTTTGCATACAAGTATATTCACTTATATAGATAATTTTTCACAAAGAAAGCATAAGAGAAAAGTTCAAGGTTTGCTTTTGCCTAACATGGCTAGTCCAAATAACTGAGACCGACACAATTGTTGAAGCCTTATCTGTTTAATTATCTTGCCATTGTATATCTAATTCAAAAAGGGAAAAGTCCCACTTTCAAGGCAAGCAGTAGTTTCTTATTATGGTATATGGAAATGAAAGAACGACAAAATCGAAAAGGGGAAAAAACTTAATCAAAAGGTCTCAAATAGAAAGGAAAAGAAATGAAGGTAACCAATACCACTTAGTCAGAGAAGTCATAAGAAATCCTCTAAATACAGTCTCCTCAAGGAGTGGAGCAAGAACACCTGTGATGCCCACCAAGCAGACAGTACTACAATGAAAAGAAACAGAATCAATCACTTGCTTGAGAATCTGGGATACAGAACCTAGATGGAAACCTTTGAAAAATTCCTTTCATTGATAGAAGGAGGGACTATGAAATTCCACAACCACAATGTTGTGGTTTCAGATAGCTCTGCAACTACAATTTGGCTCACTTTACTGCAAGTTATCAAAGCATAACGGAAGCAGCAACTGCAATTTTAAATAAGGGAACAGAATATCTTAAATTACCTTAGATTTGAAGATCCAATTAATGGAAGCAAGCGAACAAGAGCATCAGTCTGAAAAGCAGTTTATAGAAGCATATAAGAGATACCCACATGGTTTAAAGTTCAGACAAAGAATTAAACACTGTTATAAAAGGCAAACTTTAACAGCACAAAGTAATACTCCTATCAAGACAGACTAATTCTGCTAAGGTACAAGAGGAAGATATAGCTACTCTGATCCACCTCTAGTTAGCTATGATGATCCATACCATGATGGCAAGTCGACAACATACTATAAACTGCTATAATGTAATTCTAAGATCAGTGTTTCAATACTGACGCTATTGGAAAATCATTGAACCTAAATTGCCTCCTCCCATGCTACAAAGAAAATAGTTTAACATATTGACAGAGAATAAAAAGTGGGAATAGAATTTAGTATGGGTAAACCTCAATCCTCATTATTCCAACTCAACAGTAAAGGACTTTGTGATGTTCAATTTATACAGCAAAGTAAATACAAGAGATGATTGTAGAAAGGATAAATAACCATCCTAACAAACTAACAAATAAAGCAACAAATATAATACACAGTGGGGTAAAGGGAATAGTGCCAGCTATGATAAAAACAGAAAACGTGTCTTTCTCACACCCTCCCTCAAGATGGGTGGTCTCAATAGCGTGATTGGTTTTCTTGCATTTTTCACATAATTTGGTGTTCTTGGAATTAGTCTTGCTCGCATTGGAGTTGATTCTGTTGGAAGAGGTAAAACGTGGTGGATCATTAGAAATAGCAGTGAAAGCCAAAGAATCTAAAACAGAGGGTTTGAGACTGAGGCCAATGAATTCACATTCATCCTGAAGAACCACAGAAAATGTTTTGACAATCGAAGGCATAGGATCAAGGATCATGATCTGGGAACGGACTTTTGAATAACTCTCATTAAGTCCACGAAGAAAACGAATGACATAATCATCCTCTCGTTTTTTATGAAGTTTAGAAAGAAGACCGCAAGCGCATTGTGTCGAGCAGGTGCAAGTCAGAACACACCTATAGAGCTCCAACTCTTTCCACAAAAATTTTAGTTTCGTATAGTATTTATAAACAGATAAATCACCTTGATGACAGGCAAAAATCTGATCCTTAAGATCAAAGATCCTAAATTTCTCAGCATGAGAAAATCGATCCTTGAGATCCCTCCAAATCTCTAACGCCATATCCATCCACATCATTGATTCCTTGATCGAAGGAGTCATGGAGCGGGTGAGCCAGGAATCACCATTCAATTGGAGCGACGCCAAGCCTTGTGGAAGGGATCTGTGAGAGGCGAACAAGAAAGAGTGCCATCAATGAACCTCTCCTTGTTTTTGGTTTCCAATGCAACAACCATGTCTCGTTCCCATTGGTGAAAATTGCTCTCCATGAGAAGAGGCATAACAAGCACCAATGCTGGATTTTCACCAGGATGTAGGTATAGCGGGTTGGCCAGATTCATTAGATGATCCGGTGTCTGGTTAAGGTTTTGGTTGAGGAAAGCCATGGTCAAATATTGAGGAAGAGGATAAAAAGTCTAGGCGTGGGTGTCAGCAATGATACCATGACAGAGAATAAAAAGTGGGAATAGAATTAAGTATGGGTAAACCCCAATCCTCATTATTCCAACTCAACAGTAAAGGATTGTGTGATGTTCAATTTATACAGCAAAGTAAATACAAGAGATGATTCTAGAAAGATTAAATAACCATCCTAACAAACTAACAAATAAAGCAACAAATAAAATATGCGGTGGGGTAAAAGGAATAATGCCAGCTGTGATAAAAACAGAAAATGTGTCTTTCTCACACATATAGAAGGAAACTAATAATTACATGTGCATCTGCCAGTAACATTTGAAAAATAGAGCATACACCTCTCTTTGTGGGGTTTCTTCACTGAAGAAAGACACAGCAACTCCAGTCAATGCAATGGCAATTACGGCACTAACAAGTCCAATCCCAGCCCAAAAAAGCCAACCCTTTTGAAGATTGAAAGGTTCCCTCAAATCTGTAACAATGGTTTTACCATTGAATGGAAAAGCATCAGCGTGTAACAAGTTCTAATTCTTCCAAATAGAAGCCAATTGCAAACTAAACATCGGATTAAAATGAGATCAACCAACATACAGAGATAAGCATGTTCGTAAAGGCACAAACTGGTTTGTATTGGTTGTAGTGAACCTCATTAAATGGATAATACTTTTTGTAGTCTTAAGGTTTGATGCCAGCAATTAATATAAAAATTGAGGAATAACTTTTGCATGAGCACAGTGTCTATAAGTGCAGTCAATAAATAGCTCTGGATGTACTAAAATAATAATCAAGCTTGTACTGAAATCCATGTTGAAGTTATCTTAATATTATTTTGAGCTTTAGATGCACTATACTCAGCCTCACACAAACATTGCTCACACTGAAAACCTTTTTGTCCATATCTAGACATAATTGAAAGGCTCTGAAATGATAGTACCGTATTTGAACAAGTCTTCAGGAAGTGGCTGGAAAGTGTTGGCAACACTATATATGATTCCAAGTATAACAGCAGTTGTTATGCTGCCAAGACAAATAATAGGAGAAACTAAGAAAGTAATCCAAAACCTTACATACTTCTTCTTTAACACCAGAAAGAAAATTGGAATAATTATTATGTACAGACAGTAGAAAGGCCAAAGGTGTTTCATACTTTTATTACTTACAGATTGATCTAGTAGACTGCGTACTAAAGTTTAAAGCTAATTGGAAATAATGATGATAATAACATTTAATGCACTTAAGAAACAGTATGTTCAATATCACATGATAATATGCATTTAGTATTCATCAGTATTATTGTCTACAGAGTGCACTCTATTAATATTTCCTAAAATGTGGGCTCAAAACCAAAGTCCATCTATGAAATCTTCTTATAAGGTAAGGATTGTCAAAGCTTTATATGAAACTAAACCATTATTTAGTAGCAACTAAGGCAACCCCAAAGAGGCACAACTAAGGAAGGCCAAGGGTCAGCACAATTAAGGTGACCTCCCAACACTCCCCCTCATACACAAGGTTGCTAAAGTGTGGCAAATGCAAGTGATCCAATAATGGCTATAGAATAGGCTTTAATACATTATAGAATTTGGGATTAGGACCTAATTCAACCCCCATGAAATCCACTTGAAAGGTGAGGGTTGGCCAACTGTATAAGCTCTATAATCATATTGTCAATGTGAGACTAAAACACCACCCTTGAGAAAAAATTAAGGCAGCCCCCAAAAAAGTCACAACCAAGGTAGGGCACGGATGACCGTAATTAAGGTGGTTTTCCAACAATATTAGCCTAGGAAATATAAATTTTTAGTTTCCTGGAAAACTGAGGTTGGGAAAGTATGATTCTCAAGCTTGGTTTACCTTTTACCAAGTTTATCAAAAAAAAAAATTCATAGAGGAGGTGGGAATCTAACTTTCCCAATTTAAAATAAAAAAAAATTACTGAAAAAATTAGTCACTACTTCATTCTAAGGTATGGAGAAATTTTCCGCCAACCAAACGTTCCCTGAGTCTATCAATAGCCTAGATATGTGGATTACATGCAGAACTTTCTCTCCTCCCTTTTTAAATCCCCCTCTAAAATCAATAAAAGAAAACGTTACAAAGTAAGCCAGCCTTCAAATATTTCAGTAGGATGCAAGTTTTGAGCAAGAAGTAATCAAATCAAGACCTAATGTGTATCACTCACTTCCAAGAACATCATGTGATCTTGCTAAGTAAAATGTAGCTTCACATCTTCTCAGCAAATCAATGACTCATCCAAAAAGAATCATTAGCAAAAGAAGTGGAAGTAGTTTCCAAATTTACCAACCAACTTCAAGAATTACCAAGGTATGAGAGTCCAAAGGAAAAACATACCCTTGATCTAACAAAAGTATCTCTGCCTTATCATCTAAACTTAGCACATCAGGTTTGATCCCAAGATATGGAAGAGCAATTGCTTCAGTCAAACCTGTCAACACAAAACTGCCTGGGAATAAATTAATGGCCCAAAATACACCACAAACAGTAACACAAATAAATTATAACTTGTGTAGGTAAGAAGTCCCCAGATGACATCTTCTCAGTAGTTTTACATTATTTCAACTTTGATATGAAATCATAACAGCTATTCAAAACACACCCCAATCCACAAGCAAGGGAGGTCAATGAAACTGTTTGCCATTCCCAAGGCACCTCCCATCGCCTTAGAATAGGCCATTCCAATCCCGATTCCTGAAAAACAGACATAGAAAGAACAATACAAGTAATTTATACAATTATTTACAAAGAATTTGATTAGAATCTATTGATAATATAAAAGGTGTTTACACCATCAATCAATAGTGCATAATCATGCATGCAAAGATTACTGACAAAAGTAATAATTACTTAAACAATACATTTGAGAGATCCATAATTGATCAACAGTGCAAAAATCGTCATAAGCAATGTGTGAAACTAAATTCTTTGATATATTTATTGTAAACAAGAACAAATAACGTAAAGTCCTATAACTCAGGTGAAACTGAAATGCACTCACATTCACTCATGCAAGGGGAATCATATCATCATAGTAGATTTAAATTTGGTATTGAATAAACTGAAAAACCAATCCCCAGATACCCACATTAAAAAAATATGTTTTTTCTCCTTTATTTTCTTAGCTTGTCACAAGTAGCATAAAAAAGTCAAACACTTTTTAATCATCAAGCACGGAAATCATACAGCATCAAACAACAATTCCCACGATAACTTATAAACTGAAATTCCGGGAAAGTAATTGCATAGGAAAAAAATAGAAAAATAAAAAACAAAGGTGAGAAAACAGAGTGCCTTGTCTCCAGCGTTGGAGAAGCAAACTGAAGAGAGTGCCCTTTTAGAACCCAAATTCAAGTGGTGCAGGAAAAAGGGGTTTCTGTGGAGAAATGCGTGACTTTGTTTTGAGATGGTTTTGAAGGAAGAACAAATCTTGTGGGAACCAAAGAGGGTTGAAGGTGGTGGTGAAAACACCGAAGAAGCAATGAACATTGCATTTGAAAGCATTATGTAAAGTTGAGATTTTGGAAGTTGGATTCGAAAAAGAAGATCTTTGAATTAAAGCTTTGGATGATTTGCCCACCAGCAGAACAGAAGACAGAAGAGTGGATAAGGGTCGACACTACTCTTCCAGTTTCATTACCTGAACTGCTTCAAAAATTATCGATGAAATGATGTTTGAACTTTGTATACTATTGTCTTTTTTTTCTTTACGATAAGATTTTGTTGCAAGTACAAAGAATTTATATAAACTAACTACAAAATATTTAAGTAGCTAAATATATGTTAATGTGTGATTAGATATTAATATAAACTTTTTACTTTCCAATCTCCTTCCCAAAAAAAAAAACAAAATAGTTGTACTATAATGATTAGACTCCCACAAGCTACAAAATAAAATTCATAATGTGTAATTTCAACTTGCACTTAGTATAAAGTTGAACATTCCAAATTTATCTTTTGGTTTAGGATTCATTTTCTGTTCTGGATTGTTAATCACAAGAGCTTTCATAATATATAATTCAGAATATAAAATTTTATTCTAAAATGTTTATATTAAAATACAAATTTATATTATTAAAATGTAAAAATTATATTTTAAATATACAATAAAAATTATCTTTTAAATTATATCATTCAAAATACAAAATTTATATTCCAAACTACACATTTCAAAATATAATAAGCGCAAAATAAAATACAATATATTTCAAATTCTACAATTCGTAGTTTAAAATAAAATAATGTATAAAGCTGTAATTTTGACATTTCAGAACAAGAGGAAACTGTGTCTAAGAAACTGTCTCAGAAGAAATAGGTCAAATCATCTTATTGTGTTAGCCATTTCTTTCTGCACCGTGTAGTTTTCTTTTTACACCTCCTAGCATAAGTGAAATGTCTTTAACACCCTCTATTAAAAAATATTAAAAATCCTAATCTTTCTCCTTCATCTCCTTCACCGGGTCGGTGAGATGTTCTTCCTCTGCCTCCACACCATAGGGGCTACGTCCGTTGGAAGAAACATAATATAAAAAAGTGTGACACATAATGCATCTCAATGCGTATTCAATGGTTGCATAAATGAAGGATGAAAGAAGAAGAGACATCATAGTTTCATATTCCTCATTCTGTAAGTATTTTAGATTGAACATTCTCAATGCAGTTTTGAATTTTGGATTGGAAAATCTAAAGATTATATCTGTGAATTAGTGAATCCAAAATATACTATGGCATTTGAAAATATATTGCAAATGAACTAATTTACCGAATCTGACATTCATCCATCTAAAATGTATTTTTGAAGAATATATTTCAATCTCAAATATATTTTTAAAAATATATTTTGAATTAATAATGAACTCCGAAATTCTCCACATATAAGTTTTCCTTTTAAATTATCAAGTTTGTCTCTTAACAAGTTGAATATTGTATGGGTGAGAGGTTTAGTTAAACTGTTTGAATTTTGAATAATAGTGGAACATAGGTCAGAATTACTTCATTTTGTAGGTCTTGATCACGTATGTAATGTATATCTATCTCGATATGTTTGGACTATGCATGCATGACTAGATTAGAAGTAATTGACTTGGCACGTAGATTATTATACCACAAAATTGGTTTTATATGCATTGGTAGTTTTATTTCTGTCAGCAGATATCTGATCCAAAATAATTCAGCTATAAGGTCAGTCAGGATTCTGTATTATGATTTTGTGCTTGATCATGTCATTACCTTTTGTTTTCTTGAAGACTAGGAAACAAGAGTTTCTCTAAGAAACACGATGTCTTACCATTGATTTTCTGTCATCAGTACTAGTTGCCTAATATGCATCAGAATACCCCATCTTGTCAAAGATCATTTGAGTGTTTTATTTGCATACATAAGTTCATTATGCCTTAAAGCTATCTTATAATTCTTTTTATTCCTTGCTTGTGATCCATGATAAGTGTGCTTATGTATTGACTAAATTTGTTGATAGCAAAGGCAATGTCTTGCCTTGTGTTGGTTAAATATTGCAATGCACCTATGGTTTGTCTATAAAAAGTAGCATTGGTCATTGGTTCGTCTTCTGTAGTGAATTGTCTATCAGCCACCATTGGTGTTGGACAAACTGAAACTATCTCCATGTTGAACTTCTTCAGAGTATCTTTTATGTACTTAGTTTGCCTTAGGTGCATTTCATGGTCATTCTTATGTACTTCAATGCAAAGAAAATAATGTGTATGTCCTAAGTCTTTCATATAGAAAGCAACATTCAGTTGATTGATGAATGTTTCTGTTAACACTCTGGCAAATGTACCAGATCGTATCAAGTAATATTAAAATGGTAAGTCTGAGTATTGTCTCCCAAAGGACTCTTAGGCCTAAACGTTCGTGTGATGTTTTGAAATCATAAGACTTGAATAAATGACAATTTGAGTTTTAAATGCAAAACTGAAAGTAAACATGCATGCAAAAGTTAATCAATTGACAGTTGAACGATATGGATGAATGGTGTTGTTGGGGTTTACGGTTTCATCCTAATCCACTCTCAAATATCTACTATTCTTACTAAATTCGACTTTGTTATCAATGTTCATGCCACTTTCTAATTTACCTTAATCCCAATGTCTTGGTGAAAAGAGCCTACTCCTAATTACTAGTTTACTATGTCTAGTCTCCCTAGCTATTATTCATGCATAAGCTTTAGGCAATTGATCCTCCTATTCCTATGTCTAAGTAATATTGCTATCAAGAGAATTCCCTCATATCTAGACCTAACTATACGTGTCCATATAGAGAGAATCAAAGATGATGCATTTGAATAATGTCTTAAACAAAGCATGAATTATAACGTAGGAAAAACTCAAAAAATTGATAAACAAAGATATGAATATAATAAGAATTTCGATATAAGAGACTGATAGATCGGAGCTTTCGCATCCAAAATCCGCCTCCAAGGTGTGTGTACTGTGTTTCTGCGTCCTTATGCCAAAAGATACCCTCTAAGGGTCGCACTGATCTATTTATAAACTGTGAAAAATTACAGAAAACAAGCCCAAGCCCAAAGTACAGTGCTCTGCGCTGGGTTCACCGCTCAACGGTAGGTGCGACACTCAGGTGGGACGCTCAGCGTTCACGCCCAGGCGTTTGGCAGTGTTGTTACTGGAGAGACCAGCGCAAAGCGTTGGTTCTGGCGCTCAGCGGTAGCCTAACGCTCAACGGTAGCTGCGTTTCTTCATTTGTACCTTTTCCCATCTTTTCTTGAGTCCAATTCCTTCTTACTTCATTATCCTTCATCCAATTCTCATTAAATCCTATCAAAACAAGGAAAACCAAGCATAATACCCATAAAACCACCTTTGACTCTCTTATAACCTAACTAAGACGAAATGCATGATTTCAAGCTAGTTTCTAAGTCATAAAAGGTGTGTTTTGTATCAAAGTCAAGTATGAAAATAACGGTTTTTTAACCGTTATCTCAACCTCAAACCTAGAACTTTGCTTGTCCTCAAGCAAACTAAACAAAACTTAGCCTTCCACCTATCATCAAAATGGTTCAACACATTCAAAACCCATTCTTTGACAACAAGTAATTACTCAATTCAGCTTTTCAATGGAATCTAATCAAGATGCACACATGCTTCAATTCATTACAACTCACATAATGTTCACATAATCATATAATTTCCAACAGATGCTATTCTTATGAATGATCAATTAACTAAGCACAGAGGTAATCATGAATTCATGGAATCAATCCTCACCAGATAAGGTATTTCACTCAATCACTCAAGTGTTTCAAGAGATCACTCATTCCCTCTACTATTTACATGTCACATTGAACAAAATTTCCTTTCATATACTACAATCAACATTCTCACACATAAATGTCATCACAAGGACTTTTCAAGGCTTATAATGAGGTTGGGCTAACAAGAAAAATTGGTTTTTCTAGATCACAAAATCCTTGAGTTAAGAGAGTCATTCAAACAATCATGGTTCAAGAACAAACTCTCTCTTTACCAATCTCACTCATTCCCAACTTTCCCTTTTTCTTTTGCATTAAGCTTTTCTTTTCATGCTTATCTTTTCTATCTTTTCTTTCTTTTTTTCATGCATTTTCATTCTACACATTAGCTCAATGCTTTTCTTTGCCTTTCAATTCTCCCAACAACCCCAAACTTGAACCTTTATCAATACCATGCAATTATTCTCAACTCAACTCAAGGTAAAGATTTTTCAAAAGGGTTTCCACATAAAGTGTTTAAGGCTTAGGTTGAAAAAGGTAGAACACATGGTTCTCTTTACTTTGGGACGAAAATTTGGCTAAGTAAGGGCTTCCAAAAATGGCCTTGATCATGTGACACAAATATGCAATTCAATGAATCATAAAGATTTAGGAAAAATCATTCATGCTTTCAAGTAGATAGCAAACATATCAACAAAAACTCTGGAGCTCAAAACCTCACAAATAGGTTCACTCAACATTTCAAATATCATAATCAGACACCCTGCTTAGCATCATAATCACAATCATAATATCATCATGCATCTGTTCACAAAACTTGTGAACACTTCACCTATATGTAAGCATGTAAAGAAATCTCAATCATCACCCAAATCAAGCATTATCAAGCACACTCATCATGCAATCAACAGGTCAAACCATCATTAGATAAGGTGTTCAAAGCAAGTACAATAAAAACCTACACTACTCAAAAGAAGCAAATATAGTTCAAGTTACAAATTCAAAAACATAAAATAAAACTCCTCCAATTCATTTGGCATCCATCAGTAAATGCCATATCACCCCATGTTGTCGACAGAGTCATCCTCCTCTCCAGCCTCTGCATCCTCGAAATCATCATCATCCTCCATGATTGAAGCTTCAGCTGCTCCAACTCCTCTACCCTGTGCCTGCGCCTGCAGCCACGCCATCGCACTATGGAACTCGTCCATAGTCCACCTCTGTGTTGCGGGTGTATCATACATCCCCACTATCATCTCAGTAATGGCCACTTGCCCTCTGTAGAGAGACTCCAATCTGACCTCCATCATGAACATATACATGTCTCTCATCTGGAAAGGCTCTGTGTGATGTCCTGGGCCATCCTGTGGTGGTCCTCTCCTAGGGTGTCTCTGAGGCACTGGTGAGCTACCTCATCTCCTCCGCAATATTGCCTATAATAGGCTGCATCTATGGCCTTCTTAGGCCTTTCAAATGGTGGAGTAGAAATGTCTACCCCAGCCTGATGACACAACTGTGTAATCAAAGAAGGGGTGCTTTACTACTCACAGTGGTAGCGCAACTTTGGATTTCATCTGCAATAACCTGTCCGATGTTCAAATTTAGCCCCCTCAACATGCAATAGATAAACATGGCCCTATGAACTGTGATGTCCGAGACATGAGAGCAAGGTTGGATGTTAGCATGAGAGAATGTCATCCAATACTTGGCTAGAGGGGTCAAGTCTGCTATCTTAATGTGAATAACTACACCATTTGGGTTCCTGTGAAAGTGCCCTCCAGGCACACAAAGCACACTCTCAATATCTTCAAAATATGTGCCCTCCTTCACATTCAATGAATACCGACACTGCTCACCAACCCACTTAGTGTTCAAAAAGATATTGATTATATCATAATCATATATAATAATCTTTCCCCGAACATAGCTTGTATAACCTGCAACATTAGCCCCCAATGGCTTAGCATTTGTATAAAATTCTTTTACCACTATTATATTGGCAGGTGTAGGGTATGTGGCCAATTTCTCCCAATTTCTACTCTCTAACTCTTCACCAAACTGTGGAGCCAAGTCCGGAATCCAACCTGCTTTCCTCTCCATCAGCAGGCGTCATTCTTGAACAATTGAGTGGTGTTGCTCACGCCTCCTGGTGAGAAATTTGTGGGAGTAAAATGTTAGGAAAAAGGTTGGCTTCGTTTTACACCAAGAGGGGGGGGGTGAATTGGTGTTAGTTCAAAAATAAAATCTTTTCGCAATCTTGGTATGAAAATTCAAAGCTTTTGATCTTTCCTTGAAATGCAAGTAATGAAAAATTCAATGCAGCGGAAAAATGTAGTTGACTGTAAAACAATTAAAGTTGACTAAAATAAAGAGTGCAAGGATAGAGAAAATCAAACACTGATTTTTATACTGGTTCGGCTAACAATGCCTACATCCAGTGTCCTTCCAACCTTGAAAGCAAATGCACTATAATGGTTGCGGTTTTTACAACAAGGAATTTATAGAAGCACCACGTAAAAATATAAATCTCCTCTCTAACCCAAAACCAAATATAGCTGCACACACAAAACCAGAATTACAGCAATAATCCCCTCTTCTGCAATCTGAACCCACATCGAACAATCCTCAACGTGTAACTAGCACTCTTCACAGGATGCCAAGCCTATCACAGCACGCTTCACAGGTTACCAAGCCTATCACAGCAGACTTCACAGGTTGCCAAGCCTTCAGTCAAATACAACAATCTTCACAGGATGCCAAGCCTTCAGGATCAAACTAGAAGCACCTTCTTTGTGTAGATGTTGATCAATCAGTGTGCGCAATTAACTCCTCAATCTGAATCTCTCTCAAGAAAGATCACCATCGTCTTCTTGGTGAATTCTTGGAGCTTCCAACTCTGAGAACTTTTTCTAAAACAGGACAATGAAAATGTTAGATCACAAAAAGTCTCAGAACAATTCGTGTTCTAATCTATTTATAGTTTTCCTGTTATTCTCAATCGAATAGCCTACTAATACAGTCGACTGTATTAAAACAGTTATAACAGACAATCAACACAAAGGCTCCTCAGTCAACCAAATCAATGCACATTCATGACAGTTGACCTAGTCAGGCAATCCTAATTAACTTTTAAAAATATAGCCATTGGAGCAAGTAGGCATAACCAAATTCCAAAAATAACAGCAGTACAGTGGAATAGGTGTTCCACACTGTCGACTGACACTTGAAAAACACTTTGAAATTCTTTTCATCTCAAAATCTCATCAAGCACATGTTCACAAAATCTGTACAAAGATTTTAGCATAGTCGACTGAACTAGACCTTTGTCACAACAAATATAATTTTATAAAAGTGCTTGTGATCTTTTCTTCAGAAATGTGCAGAAATAATCAAAATCATTTTATCACACATTTCAATACAAGCATGTTCCAAACATATAATACATAATCATTCATAGGAACACACATTGCAAAGTAACAAGACATGTTCAACAAAAGCATTTTTCAGAACAGTTTGGTATATCAACTGAACATGTAATACTAGAACTTATGTACTGTTATTAAGCATTGTGTTGTCATCATCAAAAACCAGTTTGATATAGAGTTTGTGTTGTCAACAATCTCAACATAAAACCTCTCTGGTTCTTTCCTCTTATTCCCCATGGTCTTGACCCTCTTCCCAGATGATGATGTCATTCCTACATCAAATATAATTCAAAAGACCAAAGAATACACCATTAAGGGTTAGCAAACCACAGAATCATTCTCAATTCATCATTGTCCAGCGCTGAGGGCAAAACAAAACCCCTCAGCGTCACCTGCATAACATTCAATAAAACAAACAAGCATTCTGCCAGGTCGCCGCTCAGCGGTAGCTCACCGCTCAGTGATGACGATGATAGTTTTGCAAAACCCTTCCTAAACATTTCTAATCTCCACCCAAATGCAGATTTCAGAGTTCGAGTCTAAAATCACACATTTTAATCGGTCCAAATCGTTTCTCTTTCACCAAATCATGCACAGAAATCAAAAGCCCTAAATTTTCATGCTTTTACACATTTTTTCATCAAGTTCATGCTTTAGAAACCCTAGAATAGAAAATGTATGACTTACTTGGGTGGAGAGACCTTGAAAGCTCGACAAATACTCTTTGAATGATGATGAATGTTCCCCAGATGCAGTGCTCTCACAAAAACCCCAAACTTTGATAATGGAATAGTTCAAAAATGATGAACAAAGGGTTTTTTTTAGAGAATGGGTGATGGGAAAAGTGAGGAGAAACCTTTGGAAAGCTCTTGAGACTGCAAAGGAAGAGTGAGGGTCGAAAAGTGGCGCTTGGGCGAACCTTAAGGGGTATTTGAAAAATGCAAATGAGCCTCCAACGCTGAGCTCTATTAAAAGCCCAAAAACCCCTTTGCGACGCCACCGCTCAACGCTAGGCTACCGCTGAGCGGTGAGCACGATTTTAAAACTTCCCCCTTTTTGGCTCTATTTTCAAACATCTTTGACCCTATAACCCTCAAATTCAACTTTCAAATTTTAATTTACATGCAATTCTCACTCACTTTACTCACTTATGCAACAATTAAGCCCTAAATGCAACTAGAACAGTATTAAAACATGCAACATAAACAAATCAATCAACTAGGTTGCCTCCTAGGTAGCGCTTGTTTAACGTCACGAGCCTAACCCAAAATCTTTCTAGCACCCATCAGTAGGTGCAAACCTTACCATCACCCATCAGTAGGTGTACCTTCCTGGTATCCTTCAGTAGATACTCAATCTCCTAGCATCCCTTAGTAGATGTTGTACAACATCCATCAGTAGATGCTGTTATTACTGATAAAGCTCAAACGCCCATCAATAGGTGTTGACATTCTCCTTACTTGATATTCTTTTCTTTTTCTTCTTTCTACTGAATTTCTTCAGAAAGTTGAGAACACCAAGCACCTGTTTCCATGTCTTTATCATAGGAACTTTAATCTCCAATTTCTTCATAAAGCACTTAAATTTCTTTTCCTTCCTATGATACTTCTTTCGACGAGGAATGAGTTTTTCATATGATCTTTTCTTTTTTCCTCTCTTCCTCTTTTTCTTACTCTTCTCCTCTTTCAACTTTCTCTTTTTTTTCTTATTTTCTTATTTATTTTTGCACATTTTCTCTCTTTTTTTTCTTTTCTCTCGACCACTTCTTTCTCTTTCTCATCATCTTTATCCTCCTAACTCAACTTTTATGTTTCTTCTTCCTCTATCTCTATCTCATCTCTCTCTATCTTTTCCTCCTCAACATCCTTTTCTGTTTCAGAGATAGTGACTTGACATTCCTCCTTTGGGTTAACTTCAGTATTAACTCTAGAATCCAATTTCTCATTTAAGTCAAAAATTTGTATCTTCATCCTTTTGAATGCCGCTTCCCTGTTTTTTTGATCGGAGATGAAATTTTGCACAATTTGTTCAAACATCTCCTCCAACCTGTTGATTTTCTCTTTCAAAGTAGATACTTGTTGCTATAGTTGTTGATCGTCCTCCCACGTTTCTGTTGGTAAAGAGAGTTGTTGCTGCCATAGTTGTTGTAACGATCTCTTAATTTGTACGACAGCTTGCCCATATTGACTTAGGTTTATGCTTGAGTGAGGTTTCCCCCAATGGTTGAGATCATCTTGATAGGATTGAGTGCCCATATAGTTAAGTTCTTGTCCAAACTGCATCCTACAAACCTTAGGCACAAAACCCTAGAAAACATTTATTAGAACCAAAATAGAAACAAATATAAAAAATCAAGTCAAAGTTAATCAATAATCACACTACTTGAATAATTAAACCAATGAGTCCCCAATAACGATACCAAAAACTTGTTAGCACTCTAGCAAGTGTACCAGATCTTATCAAGCAATATTAAAACGGTAAGTCCGAGTATTGTCTCCCAAAGGAATCTTAGGCCGAAACGTTCGTGTGATGTTTTGAAATCATGCATGCAAAAGTTGATCAATTGACAGTTGAACGATATGGATGAATGATGTTGTTGGGGTTTACGGTTTCATCCTAATCCATTCTCAAATATCTACTATTCCTACTAAATTCGACTTTGTTATCAATGTTCATGCCACTTTCTAATTTACCTTAATCCCAATGTCTTGGTGAAAAGAGCCTACTCCTAATTACTAGTTTACTAAGTCTAGTTTCCCTAGCTATTATTCATGCATTACATTTACACAGAAGCTTTAGGCAATTGATCCTCCTATTCCTATGTCTAGGTAATATTGCTATCAAGAGAATTCCCTCATATCTAGACCTAACTATACGTGTCCATATAGAGAGAATAAAAAATTATGCATTTGAATAATGTCTTAAACAAAGCATGAATTATAACGGAGGAAAAACTCAAACAATTGATAAACAAAGCATATGAATATAATAAGAATTTCGATATAAGAGAATTTCAAATAGGATTACATCATTCCCCAACAACAAAGGAGTTTAGTTCATCATAATCATGGTGAAACTAGATGAATTGATTGGAAAATATGGGAAAGATAACCCTAGAATTGATAGATCAGAGCTTTCGCATCCAAAATCTGCCTCCAAGGTGTGTGGACTGTGTTTCTACGTCCTTCTGCCAAAAGATGCCCTCTAAGGGTCGCACTGATCTATTTATAAACTGTGAAAAATTACAGAAAGTAGGCCCAAGCCCAAAGTACAACGCTCAGCGCTGGGTTCACCATTCAATGGTAGGTGCGACACTCAAGTGGGATGCTCAGCATTCACGCCCAGGTGTTTGGCAGTGCTGTTACTGGAGAGACCAGCACTCAGCGTTGGTTCTGGCGCTCAGCGGTAGGCGCGGGTCTATCTTCTCCCCTTAGTGTTAGCACTTAAGCGTTTGACAGAGTCTACTCAGCGAAACTGGCGCTCAGCGGTAGCCTAGCGCTCAACGATAGTTGTGTTTCTTCTTTTGTACCTTTTCCCATCTTTTCTTGAGTCCAATTCCTTCTTCCTTCATTATCCTTCATCCAATTTTCATTAAATCCTATCAAAATAAGGAAAACCAAGCATAATACCCATAAAACCACCTTTGACTATCTTATAACCTAACTAAGACAAAATGCACGATTTCAAGCTAGTTTCTAAGTCATAAACGGTGTGTTTCGTATCAAAATCAAGTATGAAAATAACGATTTTTTAATTGTTATCAGTTTCTAAGCACTGATGGTTACTTCTGGTTACAATAATGTCATCAACTTAAATGAGAAGGAATATGATATCATTTTTACTTCTAAGAATGAATAAAGAAGAATCACTTTTGGTGTTTTGGAAACCCCAACTTAGGATAATGTCTCTTAGTCTATCAAACGAAGCTCTTTATGCCTACTTCAAACCATTTATGGCCTTGAACAATCTACACATATAATATTGCATGGTTAAGTCTATGTAGCCTTCAGGTTGATGCATAAAAATTGTTTCCTTCATATTTCCATTTAGGAAGGCATTGTTTATGTTAAGTTGCCTAACATCCCAATTGAAATATATTGCAATGGCTAATATAATTTTGAAAGAGCTAGACTTGACAACAGACTGAAATTTTTATCAAAGTTTATGCCTGCTGTTTGTTGGAAACCTCTTGCAACAAGTCTGCCTTTTCTTCTTTCGATTGAACCATCTACTTTATACTTGGTTTTGAAGATCCATTTTAAGTCAATGATGTTTTCTTGACCCTTGAATGACACTAATATCCAAGTTTGATTAGACATTAGAGCCTTGATTTCAGTGTCCATGGCTTATTTCCATTCTGGCTTGATTAGGGATTCCTTAGCATTTCCTGATTCTTTGCCATCTTCACGAACCTCTGTCAATCCTATGTATGATTGTTTAGGCTTATAAATTCCAGTTTTGCTTTTGGTCACCATCCAGTAGACCAGTGACAAGAATTTTGGAGCATTTTTTAAGTTTGGCAGTGTTGGGGGTGCTCAACGTCAGTCCAGGGGCGCTCAACGCTGGCGAACCCCATGCATCATATAGCTTTTCTGTCCAAACGTGCCTAGAAGGCACTCAAGCGTCAGCGGAGTTGCCTGTTGCACTTTTTTGAAGCAATTTTCATGTGAATTGGCATGTAACGTGTGACTTTTTATAGCTAGCCTTTCCAGGTGGTTCTTATTTGACTTTTGGAGGGAAATTAGATCAGAATAGAGGCTTTTCTTCACCTATAAATATCTAGGAGAGACCAATCATTGTATTTTCTCACTTTTGAGCTTGGTGATATGCTGCAAAATTCTTTCTAGTCCCTTTGCTCTCTAGTCAACCTTTAATTCAGAATTCTCTCATTCTCCTCTGACTTCCTTCCTTAATAAGAAGACCTTATGAGCTATGAGGCTTCATACACACACCATTCTTTCATCCAAAGTTCATCAAACATTTTCATTCATGTTGTTTTCCGTTGCTTCAACTTCAATTCCATTGCATATCATATTTGGAACCTCTTCTCTAGTGTTAAATACTTGGAGAAGCTTCCATCAAATATCAAAAAATATAATAACTTACCTATATGTGATAATTAGGAAAATAATAATATTATAACACATGATTTGTCAAATATTTTGTGAATAAATGGTATCAAGAAATATTACAATGTAAATTAATTATCAAGATTTGATCATATATATATACCGTTAATACATGAATATTTATACAAATATATAAATTTTAGAATAAACTCTAACCACTTTAAATTAGCAAAACTGAACTGAATGAGTCTTGTTGGACATGTGACTTAACATATTTGTTAAGGTGAAAACTTATTATAAATTTGTATTTTAATGGTCATTTTTTTTTCTTCACTTATGCAAAGTTTTGAAAAGTTGCCATATGTACGTTGGATAAAGACGCACTAACTTCAAATTTAGAATTCTTTTGCCGTTTCTTTGATTTACAATTGTACACATTGCTCGAATAAAACAAGAACCCGAAACAAAAAGAAATTGAACAACACTTGAAAAATCCGAACCTTGCAATTACAGCCATTTCTTCATTTTATTTTTTTTCTAGTTCGTAGCAGCCTTATTGTATATATATATAGATATCTTCTCTCTATTTCTAAGAGAAATCTATGCTTTACACCAGCAAGTTAATTGACATGGCTATTTGCATTCGTCGGTTCACTTTCCTTGCCTTCTTTTGGTTTGCTATTCTCTTTTCTGTTCCAGGTTAGATTCCCCTCCTAATTAGACTTGTCAACACAAAATCAAACGACTTTAATTTTTCTGCAGTCTCAATGTAAAATTTTATATACGGTCAACCGATAAAACCTTATAGTAGATAGATATGACCTTTAAAATGGTTATTTAAAAATTTAAATTTATTATATATGATAACTTTTATCAAAACAATATAAAAATATTTTTTATTATACGATTTTCTCAATCAACTTATAGCCCATGTCCTATTCTTTTCAAATAACCCTAATATTTGAGAGAAATCTAATTACCAACATTTAATGAATTATTTTTCTTAATGTTTTTCTTTTCTCCATCTATATGGTTGAAACCTAGTGTGAAGTTAGAGTGTACAATGCACCTCTCATTATAAGTATATATACAGAGTTTTTTTATATACATTTCATTTCATATTTTATTATATCCTACATAATAATACTACTGACTATAATAATTAATATGCCATTGACTTTAGATCCTAGATTCCCGACTAATGCAGGGATATTTTTTCTTTTTTATTAATTTACGAAAAGATAAAGAATTAATTTCTATAGCTGGATTTTATTATCTTTGGTTCGTTAGAAGTATTGTATCGATTAAAAATATAATCAATTTATATTATATATATAAAAGTAGATTGAGTTAGGTTTAAAAACCATTTTCTAACAATAATTTCAGAGTAAGGGAATTTTTATATACATTTCATTCATATTTTATTATATCCTACCTAATAATAAAATTGACTATAATAATTAACGTGCCATTGACTTTAGATCTAGATTTGCGACTAATGCAGGGATAATTGTTTTTTATTAATTTACGAAAATATATGGAATTAATTTATGTAGCTGAATTTTATTATCTTGCAGAGGTTAGTATTGGTGCAGCAATCTGTGGGAGGCCAAGTGGAACATGGAGAGGGCCTTGTATAATCTCTAGCATATGCAACAATCAGTGCAAAGAGCGGGAAAACGCACAGGGAGGATCCTGCTGGGTTTTAGCTTGTTACTGCACATTTTTCTGTAACAACTGAGACTTAAACATTACACCATCATTACTATATCCACTGCATCTTCTCTCAATAAACACTGAAACTATCAGTTTCAGTTGCAGCTGCTATGCAACGCTTTTCCTGTTACATCTTTTGGAGTTGTCTTTTTTTTTTTAATTTTGTGGTTTAAGGAGTGTGTAAAATTGAATTTAAATCAAAGGGTTAAATATGTTTTTAATCCCTTAACTTTTAGTGAAAATTAGAATTAGTCTCTCTTCAAAACTTTGGTCTAATTTAGTTCCCCTGAAACATATGAATTTAGTCATTTTAACCAAATTTTGTTAACTTTAATTCATGTTTTAATGCTATGATGAAACGTGTTTAAAACGTCAATTAAAGTTAACAAAATTTGGTTAAAAGGACTAAATTATAAGTTTTTAAAGTTGGGAAACTAAATTAGACCAAAATTTTGAAGAAGGACTAATTCTAATTTTACTGAAAATTAAGGGACCAAAAACATATTTAGCACCCTAAATCAAATTGATCTGTGCATTTGCGGTGAACGAATCTTATCTGTGTGGTATATAACATTTATTAGAAACAGAGTAGGGAACTCGAGAAATCATAAGAAAATAGTTTACATATGAGAAGGCATAATTATCTCAGAATAAAATGCACTTGAAAAAATTCAGTTAATTGAAGGTAAATTAACTTAAGAAAAATTTAAATATAATGATTGATGAAATGGTTACAAGCACATAAGTTCTCTTCAAATATTAATGACACATTAGAGATAATTATAAATTTTTAACCATAAAGTGATGGAATTTTTCATTTATCAAAATGTTTATTGCCATACTTTACATAATAAATAGGATGTAGTACAAAGAAGATTATATATATATATATATATATATATATATATATATATATATATATATATATATATATATATATATATATATATATATATATATATATATATATATCCTGATTTAAATTTATGTTCGAATTTCTCACTATTTTTTATGTAAATTTGGAACAGACATAAATTCATGTTTGGTATAATGCACATAAGAGATAAACTTACATTTGACCATGTACATTCTGATAATGCATAGTTAGATGCAAATTTACATTTGATGGTACATGGTTAAACGAAAATTTACGTCTTATGATATATAATCAAAAATAAATTTACATCTGAATATACATCGTCAGACATAAATCTTTGTGTGTTTGCGTGTTTTAAATTAAATTAGTTTTCACTAAAAAAAAATTGTGTTAAATATGACGGTTATTTTGTCTTTATAATGACATTTATAATCACCATCACAAAATATAATATGACAGTTTTATAGAAACTATCCCAACACTTTCCATTTAATATACTATATGAAGAGACATTTGAAAATTTAAAATAATGAAAGTTAAAATTGTCATAACTTTTTATTTTTTATTTTCAAAACTATTCCAATAGAAGGACTTGCACCTAAAAAGACCATTATTTTCACTATATTGAAATATAATATTATGTTTCTAATTATATTATTTCAACCATTTTATATTTTTATAATTTAACAAAAATGTTATTCATAAAATCAAAATAACTACTAAAATAGATAAGTTTTTTGTTCACAAATATTTTCATTCATAATTCATATTAAAAAAGTTTATATTATCCAAAACATCATGAAAGGTTTACATGTTCAAAACAAAACCATAATAAGATCTTACATTAGTATAACACATTTTCTTAAATTTCTATATTTATGTTCGTAATAAGGTTTTTCTCCCCCACTTAATCACCATTTATGTCATTTGGTGTTTGAGCACCACTTTCAACATTCGATTTCTAATAAAAGAAATAACACAAGTTATTCAACTCCAATGTTTATTAAAATAAATGAAGACAATTATATAATAAACTTATATAATTTCATAAGTAAACTATTAAATTTTTCTCTTCACTGGAATCATTAAACCAATTGCCATAGTAGCAAAATGTTCAGAAACATCATCTCTAGAAGCGATGTAGGTAAGAAGTGTCTACATTTCGTTTTAGACAATGGAAGTTTCTACAGAACTACGAGTTTGATTTTTGTACTCTCAACACCTAATTTTGTTAGGGTAAGTCAAGATAAAAAAAAATTAACAAAATAAAAGAATAATAATTAATAATGGGTGAAGAAAAAAAAGAAAGATAAACAAATAAAATAAAATTTCTTAAAAAATATATACATAATTTTCAAACTTTAAGGTAGTCCAAGAGTTTAATGCAGGACGGAAAATATTTTTGAAATATTGATTTTTAGATAAAGAAATCTTTAATATGGTAATAATTTGAATCAATATTATCCGAATAATTATAAGCAATACTCCTAATTATAATTAGAAATAATATATTGGTATTCTACTATAATTTGTTGCGTTAGTTTTTTTTTAAAAATTGACAAAGTTTCTGACAACAATTAAAATCACTATTTTGAATATTATTTGATTTGTTTTTTTTTTGCAACCAAGACCTTTTCTTTTCCTATTTTGTTCATTGTCAATTAATTGATAATTAAGACAAGATTACCAT
Organism: Vigna mungo; assembly: GCA_036885675.1. Classification (NCBI taxonomy): domain Eukaryota; kingdom Viridiplantae; phylum Streptophyta; class Magnoliopsida; order Fabales; family Fabaceae; genus Vigna; species Vigna mungo. The sequence continues at coordinate 11,755,494 of CP144694.1, read as the reverse complement.
AATATCACAATATGTGCATATAAATACGCACCATGTCATAGAAAAAGGGGACAAAATAAAAAGAGAGAAAGACACGCATAAATAATAGAGATAGAGAAACATAGAAAGAGAGGATGAGAGTATAGAGGAAAATAAGTTCTCACGAGAAAAGACACTTTCTCAACGGAAATTGTCGATGAAGAACTAGGGGAGTACCAAAAGTTGCGAAGGTATGTTACCTCCACATTTTGTTCTCTTTTGATTTGAGGTATTATATTATTTTGTACGCGCTTTTCTTTTACACTTAACTTTGGAATTTTCTTTTAAAAGGCATTAGTTTTACTGCTCACAAACAACTTGTTTTTAAAATCATAAGAAAAAAGGTTTTTCCTCGTTTCTTTTGGTATTGTTTAGATCCCTCACATCACGTGATGTCTATTTTAAAATTTTCTTTTAAAAAAAATAATAATAAATAAAGAATTAAAAAACTAAAAAATATTTCTTATCACATATTTTTCTATAAAAAATAATAAATCATAAAATAAACGGTATAAGTACTTGTGTGGTCATCTGTGTTGGCCTATTGTTTGTTTCTCTTTCCCACCATTCTTAAAATAAATAAAAAATACAAAATCTTTAAAACCAAAAAAGTCAACATTGTTAAACAAACCTTTTTTTATGAGAGCTATGTGATCCCTGATTTCCATCATAAATGAAAATACGTAGGAGCAAGTACATCCCTTGTCAGGTTCACTTTTCAAAATTCTTAAACAATCCATAATAATTTTCAAACAAATTTACAAATTTTTTTCTAGATAAAGAACTACGTGATCCCTGATTTTTCATCATAAATGGATATACGTAGGAGCAAGGTCGATCCTTGTCGGGCTCATAAAAACAATCAAATGTTTTTTATTCTTTATATTATTATTTTGGGAAAAACTTAAGTATTTTGAAAACCACGTCCACTTCGCATAGTTAATTAAAGGTACTGCCTTTAGGTAGACACGATATGTAACATCCCAATAATTATAGTATTAAACTATAATATAGTTATTACATTCTTGATATGATAGAACAATCATAGAAACGAGGAATAAAAGTTTTCCTCAATATACAAACCATCACTCAAGTTTTAAAATTAATACAATCCAAACTTAAAACGATTAAAATAAGGATATTGCCCATAAGAGCTAAACACTAGTCGATCCTCCATCTAACGCCTATTCCACCATAGTCTCATCACTTTCTGCTCACACCCACTGGATGATCATAACACACAACACAACACTAACCACCAAACAACAAATAAAGCAAGAGTGAGCTATTGCAAAAAAATATCATGATATATTTAAATTAATAACATAATTTCTAACTTATAAGTCAAATCTCTTAATAATACAATAAACACACCATGATCATCATAAACTCAACCCATTTAAATAATCGTATGAATATCAAACTCTAAAGAGGTTCTACGCTTGCAGTGGTACTTTACTCAGATACATTATATCCTATTCTGTCCCCTAAAGTGGATCTTCGGATATGGATTCACCTACTTGCTAGCTCAATTATATTATCCTACTCTGTCCCCCAAACTGAATCTTCAAATATAAATACAACCACTAAAGCTACATCCCTCCTACTCTGTCCAACTTCTCAAGATGGATCTTCGGTAAGGATTTCCCACTCTTCACCAAACTATTACTATGTTCAAATACATAAATTTCACACCCAACATAATATAATACATTCAACACAAATTTCATATCCATTAAGTATTTTACAAAAATAAAATCAGCAGAATATAATCTGTTTGATAAGAATTAGTTAAAAACACATCGAGTAAACTTCCAGGAAAAAGAGGTGTGTCACAATGGACAACTTAAGTACCAGGTATTTCCTTAACCAAAGTGTTCCTCAACTTGTTATTAACAATTTTCTTATTTACAGATTCAAAATAACAGCATATAATATTAACGCAGAAATTCATATAGTTATATAACAAGCACATAGGTTTTTTCATTAACAGTAATTGCATAGAATTTCAAGACATAAATAATTATAAAAAAATATTTTATAATATAAAAACTTAGAAAGGTTAGCTCCCTTTACCTCTATTTCAGACTCAATCTCTTGCTCAGAATTTGTTCCTCCGAAAACCCTCCACAACCTCTACTCTTCTAAAATTTTCTTCCTAACTCATTCTTCTCTGTATTTTTTTTTTTCAAGATTTATCACTTGATTCTTCCTCTCTTTGTGCGGAATAAGCTCCCCTCCCATGGCTATTTATAGTCCAAAAATTTTACTATTTAAATTATTTTTTTAATATTATTTATTATTTTAATATTATTTTATTAATATTTTAATCACAACTTTCAAAACTACTTGCAAATCTTATCCTTCCTTAATCATGCAACTCAGAGATTCCTATCCTCTCATTATTTTTTTATTTTTTTTATTTTTTTTATTTTTATTTTATATTGTTTTACTATTCACTTTTTACTACTCACCTTTTTTTATTAACAAAACCATCTAAAATAGGTTCTCAAAATGTTGAACCCCTCCTTCTGAAATTACTATAAATCTCTTTCATATATTTTCTACCCATTAAAATTATTATTATTAATAATAATGCTAAAATTTACTACTCTTTATTAAAATAGACATTTTTCATGGGTCTTACATTCTCTCCAACAACAAAAATTTTCGTCCTCGAAAATTCATTATTTCAAGGAAACCAATGGGGTCATGACGATTTCATATGATCTACTAGTTCCTTTGTAATGTCACATGTTCTCCTATCCTAAACTACTACGACTAAGTTGATCTTTCTTCTATATCTTATACTTTCAAGATGTGAGAAAGATCAGATACCTACTATCATTTTTTTTATTATTTTTTTTAATTTTTTTATTATTAGTCTTATTATTTTTTTTACCGATAATATTGAAGCCTCCGGTATACATGACTGAAACTGTGGGCACAGTGAAATTTTTGGCTATACAAGGAGGAATGGACTACACTGAGCGGCACTTTGAGGCGTTGCGATTTTTGAGCGTGTGAGAGACTGTGAGACCTTCTGAGTGAGAGAGGTTGAGAGATCTAAGCACGAGTGAGATCCTCCTTCGAGTGTGTCTAAGAGATTCTCAGTGAACTCTCTGCCTCTGCTTCCGCATTCGTAAGTTTTTCTCTCCCTCAACCCTTATCATCTTTGTTGAAGTTTTTCTTCTATGTCTTTCTGCTTTACGCTTCTTTAGTATTATGTTCTTTACTTATCTTTCCTTTTTCTCATTTTTTTTTCTTACTCGTTATATATATGTTGTCATATTAAGGAACACTTTGTCTTAAAACACGGGGTATATAGGCTGGAAAACCGTTATTAATCTCCCTTCGTTTGAAGGTATGACAGAGACATTCGGATAGAACCACGCCATGTACCCCAGTTAAAACAAACCAAAACAAAATTTTATTTTAATTTAAACAAACAAAAATACTAACTCTTTGGACTTAGATCTAGTTAGGATCCATTGCGAGGACCGTGAAATAGGTCTATTTCTGGGTATTGAGACTTCAAAGACTAGACAATGAAAATTAAACTAAAAAGAGAAGAAGGAAGATGGAAAACTTGACTTAAAATGGAAACTTGACTTGAACGTAATAAATCTTTTTACTTTTGTTTTATTTTTATTTTTATTTGTTTTATTATTATTATTTTTTTATAGAAGAAGGATGAACAAAAACTTAGAAAAAATGGACATCGAAGCCAAAACGGGTTACAAACGATGCGGTCCACCCCGGAACAAGTTAAAATCTTGTTGAACATCTTCAACCATGGGATCATCAACCCTAGTCGAGATCATATTCGCGAGATTGCAGGACGACTCAGGGAGTATGCGGAAATCGGAGAATACAACGTCTATTGTAGGTTCCAAAATCATGGAAACCGAGTGAAGCATCGACGCTTGCTGCAAGATGTCTCTAGTACATTTGAACCTTCATACTCCCTCCTACCTTCGTTTATGTATGGTAAACACATTTTTTTTCTCCAATTTCTTTATTTTATTTTATTTTATTTTATTTATCTTTGACTACTATTATTTTTGTACAACCGGAGATCCTTCATGGGTAATTCCACAGGTTGCGAGGCTCTTAGATCTCTTTCCCATCCCCACTATACCTAAAGAAGAAGAGAAAGTCACTCAACTCATGCCGTTTCGCATCAAAGCTCCTTCCACGGAGCTTTCTTTGAGATTGTCGTTCACCGATCAAAAGTCTCCTTAAGGGGACTAAAATTTTGTTTTATTTTATTATTATTATTATTATTATTATTATTGAAATGTACTCTTAACGGCCACTTGTGGCCAATACTTGAACATTTTATTTTATTTATGCACTGTGATCATTATCTGCTTTGTTTTATATGTTAGTTAACGATTTTTCTACAACTCTATAAGATATGTTTGCTTAGCAATGGGTGATACTATTTTCGCACGATTATTAATGTATCTAGTTATACCTATGAAGTTTGGACAATACAAAATTGCATTATTTTGAAAAACCATGTAGTTCCAATGACTTTATATACCTATGAGTTATTGAAATATATGATATTTTTCATATCATACACCATTGTTTTATTTTCAATAATGAAATTGAAATTACTTTGAAAATATCTCTCATTTGTATACTCTTATGCTAACACATATTTGAAATTCAAACTCAAATTTAAACTATAATGGAACAACTAGCATAATTATTAATTTCAGATGACCACTGATAACGGTCTAAAAACCGTTATTTTTATACATTAATTTGATATCAAAACATAACCTTTATAACCTAGAATTAGATTGAAATTATGCATTTTGTTTAAGTTAGTAAACAAGAGAGCCAAAAGTGGTTTTAGAGATATTATGCTTGGTTTTACATTGTTTTGACAGGATTTTACGAGAATTGAATGATGAAGATGAAGAAAGAAGGACTTGGAATAGAAAAAGGGCAAGAAAAGATGAAAAAGAGGTGCCACGACCACCGCCCAGCGCTAACCTAGCGTTGGGTGTCCAAGACGCAAACCGCTGAGTGTCAGGAACCGCTTAGCGTCCAGCGTTGCCACCGCTGGGTGTTAGCTAACGCTGAGCGCCTAAATTAATATGGGTCTGGGCCGAAATTCTGTTATTTTTTTGGCTTATAAATAGACCCAGTGCGATTTCAGAAGTAATCGTTTGGCAATTAGAGACGTCCAGAGCTCTTATTCACTCCTTGGAGGTGGTTTTTGGATGCGGGAGCTCCGAATCACCAATTCTAGGGTTTATTCTTCCATTCTTTTCATTAATTCCATCTAGTTTCACCATGTTCATGGTGAACTAAACCCATTGTTGTTGGGGAACAATGTAATCTTTTGAAACTCTCTTATATTAAAGTTCTTGTTTTTATTCACATGCTTGTATTATCAATAGTTTGAGTTTTCTTATCTGATTATCATGCTTGCATCGTTTAACTCATTCGGTGTATTGATCTTTGATTTTGTTGATATGGGAACGTACGGGGAAGTCTCGAACTGATAGGAATTCTCTTGGTTAAGCAATACTACCTAGGAATAGGAGTAGGACAACCAATTGCTTTAAACTTCTATTTTTCATGCGTTATTGGTTACTTAGGGAGACTAGGAATGGTAAATTAGTAATTGATAATAGGCTCTCTTTCCGAGGAATCGGGTTTTAAGTAGATTAGATAGCTTCATGACATTGATAATAAATCAAATTTAACAAGAATAGTAAATATAGGAGAGTGGATAAAGATGAAATTGTAAACCCCAACAACTCCATTAATTCATAGTCTTCTTTGCCAACTGATTCAACTTTGCATTTGCATGTTTAAATTCTGTTTTTGCATCAACTTTACAAATTATTCTTCTTTTAAGTCTTATAAAATCAAATCACACGAACGTTTAGGCCACTGAGTCCTTTGGGAGAACGATATTCGGTCTTACCATTTATATTACTTGATAACGATCTGGTAAACTTGCCAGGGGCTTAACAACCACACAAGCTAAAATAATTATGTCGTCCTTACAAAACTCAAAAGGATTGAACACTATAGGATTATAATTATCAATATGACACATATTTTATCAACTAAATACACATACCACATATTAGAAATACTACAATCATGAATTAAATAAAAACATATCCTTCAAAGTATCTACATAAATTATACCACTAATCGTGCCAAATAATATATCCATTTAGACATCACCAATCATACATATAGACTAGCTTTGAAACAACCCTAATATGTATACATCTATATATCCTAGTTTCTCCCCTTGCAACCTTACTCCCAAAGTTATAAAGGATTTATTGATCATCAAAACATGTCATAAGACCGAAACCATTGTGCCAACCACCACTCTATTCAAGAGCCTCTCCAGGAAAGTATACTTCCGAACCATTTAACTATGTTACTTTCCATCACTCGCTAGATAGATTATCAGGGCGATTCCCACCACTCAAGGAGCTTAAGAGGGCAACTCCCACCTCTCATCTAGTGAGCTTATCAGGGCCATCGACCACAATGCAACCTCAATTGTAACGAGCTTATCAGGGCCAATACTTTTGTGTCACTCTCATCGCTCTATACAACAGTTTATCAGGGTCGTTGCACATTCTCTTAATGTGTAGTGTTGCCCCCACTACTCGCCATCTAGGGAGCTTATCAGGGCAAGTACACAACGCCACCTCCCATCGCCCATCTGGAGATGCATCGGGTAAGTGCAAGTGTACCTCCCACCACTCTCCTAGGGAGCTTATCAGGGCTACAAACACAATGCCATCGCAATTGTAACGTGTTTCCCTAAATCAATACCATCTCCCATGGATTTCCAACATATGCTAATTTAAATCCAAAAATCACATTCAATACATTTTTTTAACTTTGACCTTTGCTTAGTGTTTAACTCGTAACGCTATCTATAGAACTTTGTTTTGTTGGATTCTAGACTCAAAATATTTCCAATGACTCACTTTTAATTTTTTTTGGACAACAATGCTAACTGTAGTAAAATTTCCAAAATTGACATTTTTCTAAGCTTCCAACGTGATTTTACTTTCAATCTCTCTTTAGTTCAATTTTTAATTACGATTGGAAATGTGGTGTACGTTACAGAATGAGTTAGCAACTCAATTCTACATTACTAATTGAATGAGTAATTGTGCTTTACACATAAAGACCCACATCTTTGGACTAGTTACGAAATTTCCTAATGATAAGGTTGGACATATTTGATTTAAAGAGAATTAAAAATTGATTCCCATACCTATCTTCTTTTGAACCTTCACATAATACTTGGCCATCCAAAGTTAGAAAGGTTTACTTTTTAATCAAGTGGCATAGGAAAATAATTTAATAGTGAGAGATAACTCATAAGATTTGAAACCTTTGAATTATAAACCGTGATTCTTTAATTCTCTCATAGTTTTGCCTTTCAAAATAAGAACTATAACATGTTCGATAAATTGAAAGCCAAACATTTCGTACCTGGATTTATTCTACTGCTCTAAACTCATCACACAAGAATCACATCCTTAAAAATCTTGACCTTGGTGCATCCACTGATTGAGAAGATCTAACCATCTCCTTCTAATCACTTTACTTAGCTTAGGATCCTTACCTACTTCATTCTTCTCCAAAGACCTCATGTTTTCTTAACTTCCAAATTATTTCTTCTACTAAACATTTTTTTTTAAAAGCATCAGTTATATGCATAATTAAGTTGATTTCCCAAACCTTGTTACGCTAATGCTTACCCAAAACTCCCCTCATTTTAACCTTTGAACTCAACTTTTATTGCACAACTATTCATATTTGATCCTCTAGTTTGGTCTTTTAAACACTTCCAAAAATGACGATTCTAAACTCCAACCTCTTTCATCATTCACTGTAGACCAAAACTTTGATGTTTGACTTCCAAGCTCCAATGTACCGCATTTCCCTATCTTCAAGACAAAACTTATTTCAAAGGTTTTGACCAAATCTAATGAAGGTATACCAGTCAAGTTATCCTTGAATCTGTATCCCTCTACCAACCATAATAGAGCACACAACAGTATTAAGGAATATAACTCTGACTGCAATTCTTCCCTCCCGAACAATTTAGAATTAAGAAAGGAAATTCATCTTTGATAAAGTTATGAGTGTGCACCCTCAATACTCTTATCAAGATATTTTCTGTTCTTAAAACTTCTAGTTGTCTATACTCACTCTATGATTTAAACTTAGAAAGACATGACAGATCATGTCACATAGACTCAACTTTTCACGGGAGGCAAATCTCTTAATAATACAATAAACACACCATGATCATCATAAACTCAACCCATTTAAAATAATCGTATGAATATCGAACTCTAAATAGGTTCTACGCTTGCAGTGGTACTTTACTCAAATACATCATATCCTACTCTATCCCCCAAAGTGGATCTTCGGATATGGATGTACCTACTTGCTAGCTCAATTATATTATCCTACTCTATCCCCCAAACTAGATCTTCGGATATAAATACAACCACTAAAGCTACATCCTTCCTACTCTGTCCAACTTCTCAAGATGGATCTTCGGTAAGGATTTCCCACTCTTCACCAAACTATTACTATGTTCAAATACATAAATTTCACACCCAACATAACATAATACATTCAACACAAATTTCATATCCATTGAGTATTTTACAAAAATAAAATCAGCAGAATGTAATCTGTTTGATAAGAATTAGTTAAAAACACATCGAGTAGATTTCCAGGAAAGAGAGGTCTATCACAATGGACAACTTAAGTACCAGGTCTTTCCTTAGCCAAAGTGTTCCTCAACTTGCTATTAACAATTTTCTTATTTACAAATTCAAACTAACATCATATAATATTAACACAGAAATTCAAATAGTTATATAACAAGCACATAGGTTTTTTCATTAACATTAATTGCACAAAATTTCAAGACATAAATAGTTATAAAAAAAATATTTTATAATATAAAAACTTTGAAAGGTTAACTCCCCTTACCTCTATTTTAGACTCAATCTCTTGCTCAGAATTTGTTCCTATGAAAACCCTCCACAACCTCCACTCTTCTAAAATTTTCTTCCTAACTCTTTCTTCTTTATATTTTTTTTTCAAGATTTCTCACTTGATTCTTCCTCTCTTTGTGCAGAATAAGCTCCCCTCCCATGACTATTTATAGTCCAAAAATTTTGCTATTTAAATTATTTTTTTAATATTATTTATTATTTTAATATTATTTTATTAATATTTTAATCACAACTTACAAAACCACTTGTAAATCTTATCCTTCCTTAATCATCCAACTCAAAGATTCTTATCCTCTCATTATTTTTTTTATTTTATTTTTATTTTTTATTTTATTTTATTTTTACTATTCACTTTTACTATTCACCTTTTTTTTAACAAAACCTTCTAAAATAGATTCTCAAAATTTTGAGTCCATCCTTTTAAAATTACTATAATTCTCTTTCATATATTTTCTACCCATTAAAATTATTATTACTAATAATAATTCTAAAATTTACTACTCTTACATAGGTCTTACACAATAGGGTGTTAATATTTTCCTTATGCGTAACCGATTCTCGAACCCAAAATCCAGTTTTTGTAGGCCATGTCTTACTTTATGGTTTTCCATAGTTTTTCTAGAATAAATTATGTTGGTGGCTCCTAAAACCTATTTTCTTAAAACCCATTCATTTTCGGTTCGTCGTCCCGTCTCGATCCGAGATACGACATGTACCATTCAAATAAGGCGAATGTAGAGGCAGATGCGCTAAGCAAAAAAATAGTGCATGTATATTCTATAATGGTTAGAGAGTTGGAGTCCGTTGAAAGATTCAGGGATATGAGACTGCAAGTTGTGCTGGGGTCAAGTTTCATCAGGTGTAGTAATGTGGTTGTGTCGAATGATCTATTGGATTTGATTAGAGAGAGGCAGTTGTTAGTCGTTGAGTTGTAGAAGACAGTGGATTTGTTGGGTTTAGATTAGGCCAGAGAGTTTGTGCTGGGGGCTGATGGGATATTGAGGTTCAGAGGCAGAGTTTGTGTTCTAGAGGATGTTGAGCTGAAGAGGTTGATCCTTAAGGAAGAGTATCAGAGTCGTTTTAGCATGCATCTTGGCATGACTAAAATGTATTAATAGCTCAAGGAATCCTTTTAGTGGTATGGGATGACGAGAGATGTAGCACAGTTCATAGCGACGTGTTTGACCTATCAGCGAGTTGTAGAAGAAAAGGAGGTTAAAGTAGTGGGAGATGAGAAATGATACAACAAGAATGACAAAAGGTGGCTTACAGAAAAGATATAGGCTATGTAAGGAAGTGGGTCACAATAGAACACGTTGTCCCAAACGAAGAGAAGAACCTATAGTGCAACCAGACCAAGAACAACAACCTATCATATTCTCTCAAGGTCAACCACATGTGGAAGAAGGTCAACCATAGCAGGAGATGAATTTGAAGATAATTAATGCCCTAAAGGAAGCATACCATATAACCTAATTATGCTTTTTATAAATATTTTTCTAATTATTGTATCAACAATTTTTATATAGTAGATGTAATAGATGAAACCACTCTTCTATGAACAATGCTTTACATTTTAGTATTATACAATGGTATGTAATAGATGAATCCAATTCGGTATTAATATAGCACATGGTTTTACTGCACTGGTTTTTATGATATCATATTGTTAATTGTTGTTTTACTACAATGGTTTTATGTCCAAGTTGAAATTGTGACGAGTCCAAGTTGTTATATGCCATCAATCAAAGCTTGCTTGAAAGCATTGCTGCTATCTACCAATTCTTATAACAGTTGTTTGAAATATGTTGACCGTCTTATGTAGACAGGAGTAGCATGGAATATATGAAAGATGTCAATAATGATGTTTGAGCTTTGATTGTATCTGTAGTGTTTAGGGAATGAGGAGGAACCAAATAATAAGTTTATTTGAATAAGAATGGGCAAGGGTAGTATGTGTTAAGACAAAATCTTCTATGTGCCTAAACACTCTCATATTTCGAAGTTTAACCAAATAACATTAAAATGAGATAATAATAATCCGAAAACAACTTAGGATGAAAACACAAGACTTAAAACTGCAATCCCCAACATGGAAAACCTTAGGAAAACACTTAAGTTCTTAGGAAATAGAAAAACATATAGGTCAAAACACCTAGATTTGTGCTAAATGGTTATTATGCCTAAAGTTTCTAAGAGAGTTAAAGTTAAACGCTTAATGCTTATCATACCCAAAGGGTATTTAGTTTAGCTCTCGAAAACAAAACAGTGTCAAGACGTTGTCTTTGACAAAAACACACTAAAAGATTAAAAGCATAAAACATTAAAAGAAAACAAACAAAGCTACACGTTATTTGTCTAAAAAGATTATATCACAAGAAGTGTTTACTTGTCTAAACGATACCATGAGCTATAATAATAATTCGTCCAACGGTGAAGTCTTTACTCAATGCTTGGTATCTTTAAGAGAAAAGCCTAATTGTCAAATGTTGCCTTAACGGTAAGAAATCAAAAATTACTTTGTTGTTTTGAGAAAATATTAAATGACATTAAATGCTCAATGTTCAAAAATAACAAAAGTGATAAGAAAAGAAAAATATGTTGCATGCACAATTTACTATACTATTTGCATATAAACTATGCTACACGCATCCACAAAGCTTTAGATCAAAATATCAAAAGTGGACGTTAGAGACAAAAGAGATATTCACATAATGTTTTTCACTTGAAACCATGCCTAAAAGAACGCACTACCTACTTGAAGCAAAGTACTGAAAAAACATGTGTACTCTAACAAGTAGACTTTACCCAATGGTTGTTGTACACAAAGAAAGGGAAAGCACAAGAATCATTGCGGACGCTTAGTCTAACGGACATTTATCCGGGAAGCCTTTAAATAAAAGAGCTTTCGAAAGAAAAATCAAGAGGATAGCAAGACAAAATTTTACAACGAAATATTTATCCTTAGAAGCATTCAAAAGAGAAGAAAAGAAAGAGCTCAAGAAAAAGAACATGTCTAAGCATAAGAAAAGAAGAAAATAAAAGAAAAATTCTCAAGCTTCATTGTTATATAGCTTACTGATTGTAAGAAAGAGAGAAAAAGAAAAGACATAAACATCTACGAGTGTTTAGAGTTCTTTGTCTTGTAATCATATCTTATGTACTAGAGTAATAGTCTGAACGACTTGTAAGCAATCGTTGATTGCAATTCCGAAGAGAATTAAAACACTTACAATTGAACTCAGATCGAGTTAAGGAAATTTAGGCAAAGTTGCTTAGTACCAGGAGTTGTGCGAATACTCAAAGCAAATCTAGGCAAGGTTACTTAGTACCAAGAGTGGTGCGAATACTCAAGAGAAATCTAGGCAGGGATGCTTAATACCAAGAGTGGTGTGAATACTCAAAGACTAGGAGTTGTATGAATACTTAAACCAAAAGTGGTGCGACTACTCAATTGTAATCTTGTGAAGGGTTGTGAAAAGAATTTTTCCATTAACACTATTCAACCCCTCCCCCCCCCTACCCCCCCCCCCCTCCCTCCCCCATTCTAGTGTTTTTCAGGTACTTTAGTATGCAACTATTATGTCTGTGCAGAAAATAAGGATGGGTAGGGGTAGTATCCAACAATTATTTGATTAAGTGTCTGTTAGACAATTGAACTTTTAGATATAAGGATGGGACCCCGGGAACACAACGCATGAGGCAGCGTGTGCTAACTTTATGATTCAAAATTAAACCAATTTCATCAAGGATATATATTTGTAACATATTGATATTTTTAGTTGAATGTTATTGTCAGTTGAAGAAGTTGCAATAGTTGGAGCCTCATAATATGCATTCTCATTGAATAGACAAATAAACTCAAAAAATGATACATAATCAATGACCATATGGAAATCTTAATTTCAATAAACATATGCAAATATTCATTTCATTTAACAACAATACATTCAACTTGCCTACATTATACCTACAACACATCATGACCTTCCCATCAACATTGCAACTACAATAATGTTCATTACACATCAACACAAGCAACCCCTATCAACAATTTCGTCCATGTTTGAAGACCTAACACAACTTTCTCCAAATGAAGTATGATCTTCTTATAACCTTCATTTTATTCATTCTTCACCAGTCTCTCATCCTTTGCTTCCAACTTGTCATAGCTATCACTTTCGTGAAATCCATCATCATCAATGCATCATCTGAAGTAGTTGCATCCAACATTTTCACTTCCATTCTATTTAAAAAAGTCATCAAAAACAACCACTAAGTACTTCATTTTCAAAAACAACAGAACCAATATAATAAGTTCCATCAAATTTTCTTTGTACTTAGGGCAATCCCATAATTGTTTGCCTCGATTCTTAGTTGTTTTCGCAGTTCTCGACAGAGACATTTCAACAACGGCAAATTGGCGATACATCAAAACTCCCTCATCCTTCATCACTGTGATAACTGATACTGCAGTTTTGCTTTCGGCTCTCATTGAATGTGGAAAAGGAACAAGAATAGCCCATAAACATACTTTAACAACTCACATCACAACCCTCAAAAACAAAATGAACAATATGAAGTCGATCAGAAACCCTAATTTCACAAAAATATCATAAAAGAACAATACTAAGAACCTCGCAAAAACCCTCTCCTATAAAACCCCGAAAAATGGTATTTTTAGAAGTGGTGGTAATTTAAAAATAGTGAGATGATAACTAGTGAAAACACTGTTATTTGATACTTAATTTTGATACAAATCGCACCTAAGCATATGTAATATAAATCAATTCAATACAAGAGAGTTTCAAAGGGTTACATCGTTTCCCCAACAATAATGGAGACATGGTGAAACTAGATAAAATAATCAAAAGAATGAAAGATACAACCCTAAAAGTTGTAGATTGGAGCTTTCACATCGAAAATCCGCCTCTGAGGGTGAAAATAGTGCTTTTGCGCCTCTTTCTACCAAAAGATAAACCCTCTAGGTGGCCTAAATCCTTATATAGCTTATAAAAATAACAGAAAACTGGCCCAGGCCCACGCTGACAGCGCTCGGCGCTAAAATGGCGCTCAACAGTAGGTGCGGCACTTGGAATGACGCTCAGCGGTGGCGCCCAAGCGTGAAACAGAGAACTCATCAGCAAGACTAGCGCTCAGCGATGAAAATGGCGCTCAGCGGTAGGTACGAAACTTAATTTTGACCCCTAGTGATGACGCTTGGACGCAAGACAAAGAACTCCACAACAAACTTGGCACTCAGCAGCAAAGTGGCACTCAACGTTGGTTGCGATTCTTTTGTCATGCAATTTTCCCGCTTTTCCTGAGTCCAATTCCTTGCTACTTCAACTTCTTTCATCCTATTCATATTAGTTCCTGCCAAAATAAGGAAAACCAAGCGTAAAACCAAGCGTAAAACCAATAATACCACCTTCAACTCTCTTATTCTCTCAATTGAAGCAAAAACATGATTTCAAGCTAGTTTCTAAATGTTAACACTTTGACAAGTGTACCAGATCGTATCAAGTAATAATAAAACGGTAAGTCCGAGTATCGTCTCCCAAAGGGCTCTTAGGCCTACACGATCTTGTGATGTTTTGAAATCATAAGACTTGAATAAACAACAATTTGAGTTTTAAATGCAAAATGGAAAATAAACATGCATGTGAGAATTGATCAGTTGACAGTTGAACGATATGGATGAATGGTGTTGTTGGGGTTTACAGTTTCATCCTAATCCCTTCTCAAATATCTATTATTTTTACTAGATTCGACTTTATTATCAACGTTCATGCCACTTTCTAAAATCCCCTACTATCAATATCTTCATATCTAGAGTCTACTCCTAATTACTAGTTTACTATGTCTAGTCTCCCTAGCAATTATTCATGCATTACATTCGCACAGAAGCTTTAGGCAATTGATCCTCCTATTCTTATGTCTAGGTAATATTGCTATCAAGAGAACTCCCTCATGTCTAGACCTAACTATACGTGTCCATATAGAAAGAATCAAAGATTATGTTATTGAATAATGTCTTAAACAGAGCATGAAAATATAATGGAGAAAAAACTCAAACAATTGATAAACAAAGCATGTGAATAGAGTAAGAATTTCAATATAAGAGAGTTTCAAATAGGATTACATCGTTCCCCAACAACAAAGGAGTTTAGTTCACCATAATAATGGGGAAACTGGATGAATTGAATGGAAAATATGGAAAAGATAACCCTAGAATTGATAGATTGGAGCTTTCGCATCCAAAATCCGCCTCCAAGGTGTGTGGATGTTTCTGTGTCCTTTCTGCCAAAAGATAGTTGCTTTGGTTCATGCAAATGTATTGATAACCAGAAAAATAACTGAAATTTAGCCAGGCCCATAAGTACACCTCGCCGGCGGTGAGTTACACCGTCCGACGGTATGCACGACACTTGGGATCACCCCTCAACGCTACCGCTTGAGCGTCCTCCAGAGATTCCACTGAAGAGTCCACCGCCTGGCGGTCTGTGAGATTCTCATCTCACCCCTTGGTGGTGCCCCTTAAGCACGTGGCAGATAATTCATTGTTGGTCACACCTCCCGACGATGGTTGCACTGCCAGGCGGTGGCTGCGATTCTTCTTTTCTTCAAAGTTCCACCTTCTTTTGCATCCAACATTTCTCTTCCTTCACTTCCTTCATCAACTCCTAATAAATCCTGTCAAAATAAGGGAAAACCAAGCATAAAACCAAGAAAACCCACTTTGACTCTCTTACTCTTTAACTTAAGCAATTTGCATGATTTCAAGCTAATTCTAAGTCATAAAGGGTGTGTTTTAGTATCAATTTTAAGTATGAAAATAATGGTTTTTGAACCCTTATCACTAAGTAATATGGGGTGTTTTTAGTATCAAAATTAAGTATAAAAATAACGGTATTTCAACCGATATCACAACCTCAAACTTAGAACTTTGCTTGTCCTCAAGAAAACAAGATGTAACTTAGTATTCCACCAATCCATACAATGGTTCAACACCTTCCAAAACTCTTTCTTTTAAGACAAGTAATTTTTCAAATCAGCTCATCAAACAAAATTCAGTCAAGATGCAGACATGCCTTGATTCAAATAACTCATCATGGTGATCATATAGTCACATAATATCTAACATATGTTATTCTCATGAATGATCAGTTAACTAAGCATAGATGTAATCATGTATTCATGGAATCATTCCTCACCAGATAAAGTGTTTCACTCAATCACACACGTGCTTCTAGAGGTCACTCCTTCCCTCTACTATCCAAATGCCACATATAATAAATTGCCTTCCATTTACCAAAATCAAACATACTCACACACACATGTCATCACAAGGACTTTTCATGGCTTGTAACGTGGTTGGGCTAAGAAGAAAAATTGGTTTTTATAGATCACAAAATCCTTGAGTTAAGAGAGTCATTTATAAATTTTCATTCAAGCACAAACTCTCTTTAATCAAACCAATCTCACTCATTCCCAACTTTCCCCGTTTTGCATTAAGCTTTTCTTTCTTTGCATTCTATTTTCTTTTTCTTTTCATACTTGCTCAACACTTAGCTCAATGCTTTTCTTTCTTTTTCAGCTTTCCCAACAACCCCAAACTTGAACCTTTATCAATACCATACAATGATTCGCAACTTAACTCAAGGTAAAGATTTTCAAAAGGGTTTTCATATTTTGTATGAGGCTTAAGGTTCAAAAAGGGTAGAACACATTGTGCTCTTTTTCATTTGGACGAAAATCATGCATTGGCTAAGAAAGAGCTAATAAAAAAATGGCCTTGATCATATGACACAAGCATGCAATTCATTCAATCATAGAAACCTGGGCAAAATCATTCATTCTTTCAAGAGAATAGAAATTATTCATCACAAAAACTCTGGAGTTCAAAACCTCACATATAGGCCCATTCATCATTCCACATACTCCAGATACACATCCTGCTTAGCATCATAATCATAATCACAACATCATGCATCTGTTCACATAGCTTGTGATCAACCACCTGTATATCAGCATATAGTGCACAATCTCAACATCAGTCTATATCAAAGCATCATCAAGCAATGCCCATCACATGCAAATATCAATGTCAAACCACCATATCAGATATAGTTTCAAACCGAGTACATCAAGTGATGATAGCACCCATCAGTAAATGTTATCTCAACTCCTCATCCCATGTTGTAATCAGAGTCTTCCTCCTCCTCCTCTTTTTCTCCTTCTTCAGCATCTTCATAGTCGTAATCCTCACCATCTTCCTCCATAGTTGGAGCTTCAACTGCTCCAGCTCCACTGGCTTGTGCCTGCTCCTTTGGCCATGCCACCACAGTGTTGAACTCGTCCATAGTCCACTGTCGTCCAGGGGGTGTATCATAAAGTCCAATGATCATCTCCGTAGTGGCCACCTGCCCTCTGTGGATAAATTGCAGCCTAGGCTCCATTAGAGACATATACATGTCCCTCATTTGAAAAGGCTTTGCATCATGAGGCGGTACATGTACCTGTGGTGGTCCTCTCCTTCTAGGAGGATGTCGGGGTGGTACTGTCTGGGCTGCCTCATCTCCCCCACAATACTGTCTATAGTAGGCATCATCAATTGCCTTCCTTGGTCGCTCCAACGGCGGTGCAGAAATCTTCACCCCAGCTAACTCACATGTGTGTGATTGTTAAGCCCCTGGCAAGTGTACCAGATCGTTATCAAGTAATATAAATGGTATGACCGAATATCGTTCTCCCAAAGGACTCAGTGGCCTAAACATTCGTGTAATTTGATTTTATAAGACTTAAAAGAAGAATAATTTGTAAAGTTAATGCAAAAACAGAATTTAAACATGAAAATGCAAATTTGAATCAGTTGGCCAAGAAGACTACGAATTAATGGAGTTGTTGGGGTTTACAATTTCATCTTTATCTACTCTCCTACATCTACTATTCTTGTTAAATTCACTTTATTATCAATGTCATGCAGCTATCTAATCTACTAAAAACCCGATTCCTCAGCGAAGAAAGCCTATTATCAATTACTAGTTTACCATTCCTAGTCTCCCTAAGTAACCAATAACACATGAAAAATAGAAGTTTAAAGCAATTGGCCGTCCTACTCATAATCCTAGGTAGTATTGCTTAACCAAGAGAATTCCTATCAGTTCGAGACTTCCCCGTACGTTCCCATATCAACAAAATCAAAGATCAATACACCCAATGAGTTAAACGATGCAAGCATGATAATCGAATAAGAAAACTCAAAGTATTGATAATACAAGCATGTGAATAAAAACAAGAACTTTGATATAAGAGAGTTTCAAAAGATTACATTGTTCCCCAACAACAATGGGTTTAGTTCACCAAAAACATGATGAAACTAGATGGAATTAATGAAAAGAATGGAAGAATAAACCCTAGAATTGTTGATTCGGAGCTCCCGCATCCAAAAACCGCCTCCAAGGAGTGAAGAAGAGCTTTGGACGTCTCTGATTGCCAAAAGATTACTTCTGAAATTGCACTAGGTCTATTTATAGGCCAAAAAAGTAACAGAATTTCGGCCCAGGCCCATTTATTTAGACGCTCAGCGCTAGCTAACGCTTAACGGTAGCAACGTTGGACGCTCAGTGGTTCCTGACGCTCAGCGGTCTGCGTCTTGGAAACCCAGCGCTATGTTAACTCTGGGCGGTGGTCGCGACACCTCTTTTTCATCTTTTCTTGCCCTTTTTTTTTTCCAAGTCCTTCCTTCTTCATCTTCATCATTCAATTCTCGTAAAATTCTGTCAAAACAATGTAAAACCAAGCATAATACCTCTAAAACCACTTTTGGCTCTCTTTTTCACTAACTTAAACAAAATGCATGATTTCAAGCTAATTCTAGGTAATAAAGGTTGTGTTTTGATATCAAATTAAGGTATAAAAATAATGGTTTTTAGACCGTTAGCAGTGATCAGAGAAGGATGCCCCAAGGGTGCCTTGCTGTTCACAGTACTACTGTCCAATTTTAATGTTCATCCCTCTAAGCACACGATACAGGAAAAGGGCCCTACTAACAGTAATATCAGAGACATGAGATCAAGGTTGGATGTTGGCATGAGAAAACACCATCCAGTATTTTGCCAAAGGAGTCAAATCCGCTCTCCTAATATGCATAGTTGCACCATTCATGTTCCTCTGAAAATGCCCTCCAGGCACACACAACACACTCTCCATATCATCAAAGTCGACTCCCTCTTCCATGTTCAATGCAAATGGACATTGTACACCAGTCCATTCAGTATGCAGAAACCTGTTAATAGAATCAGGATCATACCGAATGATTTTTCCTCTTACATAGGTCGTGTAGTCCTTTGTGTGAGAGTCACCCAATGGCCTTGCATTAGTGTAAAATTTCTTAACCACCTCTATATTGGCTGGCGCAGGATAAGTAGCCACATTCTCCCAATTTCTGCTCTCCACTTCCTCTCCAAATTGTGGAGTCAAGTCTGGTATCCACCTCGCTTTGCGCTCCATCAAGAGTTTCTATCTTGGACAATAAAAAAGTGTTGCTCATGTCTATGGGAAAGGAACTTGTTAGAATAAGGACGCTCTAGTTCCTTCCTCTTGGTTCCCACAGTCTTGATTCTCTTCCCTGATGAGGAGGTCATCCCTACATCAAAATCAATTCACAAAACCACAAGAAATAATGTCAAGCATTAGTAAACCACAAAACAACTTCTAAACATGCTTCCCTGACATCGTTGAGGGCAAAACAGGAGCCCTCAGCGTCACCTACAACCATAAACATCCAGACAGCACACAAATCCAATTTCTGCAGAAATCGCACTCAGCGGTAACTGACACTAAGCGGCGTTCAATGTTTTTGCACAATGGCCCTTGCTGGCCTTCAAACATTACCCTCATGCATTCTTTTACAATTCTAGTCCTCAATCAAACAGTTTAGTCGGTCCAAACAGTGATTATTTCATCTAATCATGCATAAACATCAAAATCCCTCAAGAATCATTCTTAGACTACCATAATCATTCAAAATCATTTTTTCAAAACCCTAGAATGTAAAATGCATGTACTTACTTGGGTGAAGATTCTCAATGTGTTAAAAATGCCTTTTGAACTTGAAGAAATTAACCCGTAACAGCAGTGCTCTCACAAAACCCCAAACTTGGATGGAGAATTGATGCAAAAATGGGTGGAGAAAGGGTTTTTGTGAAGAGGGATGAAGGGGAAAGTGGAGAGAATCCTTTAGAGAGTGCTTGGCAAGAATGGAGGCTGAAAGTGGCGGCTTAGACGTGCCCTAGCGTTTTAAAAACCCTTAATGGTCAACCCACACTGAGCCCAACTTTTAAAATCCGAAAAAGAAAATCTGCAGGACTCGCGCTTAATGCCAGACTGACGCTGAGCGGCAAGCGCGATACCAAATCTCCTTCTTCCTAGCTTGCCCTAAGCATCCATCACCAATGCCTCTCAACTTTAACTCTCAATTTTTCAAATTTTATGCATTCTCCACTCACTTCACACACTCTCACTTAACCAATACACTTAGTCTCTCTCTCCACTCAAGCATTCAATAATCAAACCCCTATAATGCAACTATAACAGAATAAAAATAAACAAACAACAAATTCAATCAACTGGGTTGCCTCCCATGTAGCGCTTGTTTAACGTCACGAGCCTGACCCATGAATCCTCCAACACCCATCAATAGGTGCAAACCTTACCATCACTTATCAGTAGGTGTTCCTTCTTAGTATCCTTCAGTAGATACTCAATCATTTAACATCCATCAGTAGATGTTATGCCTTAGTAGGCTCATAACCAAATAAAATAATGTTCCAAAGTATTTAAAAATTACATCACCAAAATAAAAACAAAAAAATCAATGAAATCAATGTTTTTAAATCACTGAGGTGCCTCCCAGCAAGCACTCTTTTAACATCATTAGCTTGACCCAATAAAGCTCATGTTCCATCTTCAATCTTAGTGTTCCTCTTGCTTTCACCAAACCAACTCATCAACTGCTTTCGATCCACCTTTTTGACTCGTCTTGAATATGGAGCTGCAATTTCTATCACTTCATTCTCTTTAAAATCTTTCACAATGCACAACTTGTTCTTAAATCTCACAGTAAGCCAAGTTTGAATTGTGCATCCTCCAAGTCATAGTGAATCGTCCTTCCTTTGTCATCTTTTTCTTCTTCCCTAACCTGTGACAAGAAACAATTTTTACCTTTGATTACCGGCTTGACACCTTTATGACTAGTCACTAGTGCATCCTTACATGCAGCTTTATGACTAGTCTTCTTTACTTGAATTTGCTTATCCTTGAAGACATCAAAGATCACCTCCTCTTCTTGTTCTTTAAGCACTATAAACCTATCATCCACATTGATGATTACTTTAGTCGTTTTCATGAACGGCCTTCTAAGAATAATTGGGATCTTCTTATTCTCCTCCATCTCCATCACCACAAAGTCAACCAGGAATACAAGTTTCTCTTCTCGAACCACAATGTCCTCCGCCACACCATAGGATTTCTTAGGTGATCCATCCGCCATTAGCAATGAAATTTTTGTCGGCTTTACTCTAAGACCACCAATCTTCTTAAGCACAGATAGGGGCATCAAATTAATGCTTGACCCTAAATCAATTAGGGCTTTCCCTATTCTCACATTCCCAATGATGCAAGGAATAGTAAAAGTTCCAGGTTCCTTCACTTTTGGAGGACGTTCCTTCTTCATAGCCAGACTACAAGCACCTTGTTCATCAATAGTCTCCTCATCTAGATATGTCTCCTTTTTTAGGAACCTTTTTAAAACTCTGGCATACACAGGAACCTGTTGCAATACATCAATCAAAGGAATTTTAGTCTCCAATTTCTTGAAGATTTCTCTACAATAGCTCAATTGTTTCTCTTTATCCATCTTTTCACTCTCCTCACGAAGAATCTTTTCTATTTTCTCTATTTGTTTCTCTCCCCTCTTCTTCTCTTCCTTTTTTGTCTCATCCTCACATATTCTCTCTTCTTTTTCCTCTCTCTTCTCTAACTCAAATCTTCCTTCTTTCTCTTCCACCCTTTCATCAACTATACTCACTATGGCTTTACATTCTTCTTTGGGATTAACCTTAGTATTAGCCCCAAATTGCTTTTCTGATTTGTCCTCCATCCTCTTGGCCAGCTGGCCAACCTGCATTTCCAAATTTCTTATGGCAGCTTCAATGCTCTTATTAATGGAGGTCGTTACCTGCATAAATTGTTGGAACATCTCTTCCAACTTTGTAGTTCTATCATTCAAAGCAGATACTCGTTGCCATAGTGATGGTTGTTGTTGTGGTCTATTGAATTTCCCTGCTTGTTCAGCTTGTCCATTTTGACCTTGACTCATGCTTGGGTGAGGTTTCCACCCTTGGTTGAAATTACCTTGGCAGAATTGGAATTGATCGCCCGTATAATTTACTTCCTCTTAGGCCTCCACTGGATAAGCATATTGACCATTGATATGGTCACCACCACATAATTCATAGAGTTGTTGTTGAACCTGTGAAACATTCTTCAACTCCTTTGGCAGTTGAGCGAACATCTTTGTCAATTTTTCCAACTGTTGAGTTATGATTTTATTATGTGCAAGCAAGGCATCTTGAGGTTGTAATTGTAGAACTCCTTTCTATTGAAGCGGAACTCCTCTCTCACTATGCATCTCGTTATCATTAGTAGCCATATTGTCAATCAAATCAAAGGTTTTATTTGGAGTCTTGCACTTGATGTTACCTCCAGCTGAGGCATCTAGCATAAGTTTCGTCTGAGAACCAAGACCTCCAAAGAACAAAAGGACTATTGATGCTTCATCAAAGCCATGCGTAGGTGTCTTCCTTAGTAAGCTTTTGTATTTGTCCTACGCTTGGCCTAGAGTTTCTTCCATGCCTTGCCTGAAAGAAGAAACTTCTTGCTTACCTTTGAAACCCAACTTCCCAGTCAGTAAAGCTATCCTCCGGGAAAGAATTCTACCATATCTTAGCATTGCCTCCCAATGAGAAAGGAAACAAACTAAGCTTTATTGCTTCATCCGGCACACCATTGATCTTCACAATGTTGCAAATCTCGTTGAATGTGGTTAGATGCTCATATGGATTTTCATGAGACAATCCATTGAATTGGTTGCTCTTCACCAATTGTATCAACATCGATTTCACCTCCATGTTTGTAGCATTGACCCTCAGCCTTGCAATGCTATTAAAATGATGAGGGCCAACAACAGTGGTGTAATTCGTCAAAGTGCGTCTTCCATTGTTCACTCCAGCCATCTCTATAGTGTTCTGGTTAGTGATAACGGTTGAAAAACCGTTATTTTCATGTGCTATTTTAGACCAAATTACTCCCTTTACTGCTTAGAATGAGCTTGAAATCAAACAAAACTCAATAAATGAGTCAGTCAAGAGTGAAAAGCTATTTTTAGCGATATTATGCTTGTTTTGCACTGTTTTGCAACAATTTTGATGGAAGTGAAGAATGAAGGAGAAGATAAAGGCCTTAGACTCAAGATAGAGGAAGAAAATTAAGAAAAGAAGAGTCTAGAAACCGCCCAGCGGCAGAATTGCACCGCTGGACGGCCAAATGCGAGGAGTTGGCACCAAGGCAGCGACACCTGGCGGTTTTGCGATAAGAGGCAAAACGCTGGGCGGTGGACCCCTGACGCCAGGCGGTAGCGCGATAAGAGGCAAACCGCCGGACGACATAAGTGTGACGCCGAGCGGTTGCCTGTTGGGCTCGGGCCTGCTTTCTGTTGCGCTCTTCCGCTATAAATAGCCCTAGTGCGATTTCATTCTCATTCTTTTGACAGAAGTGGGCGGCCAAACCTATTTTTCACTCTCTAGAGAGGATCTCTTGGATGCTTAGGCTCCTTTTCATCTTTTCTAGGGTTTGTTTTCCATTTCTTCCATTATTTTCATCTTGGTTCACCATGACAATGGTGAACTAAACCCTTTTGTTGTTGGGGGAACAATGTAATCTTTTGATACTCTCTTTTATTGAAACTCTTGTTTAAATTATATGATTTTCATATGTGTTTATTATCAATTGTTGGATTCTCATACTGTGCTTAAAGCTTTTATCGTTTAACTCATTTGGTAACTGATATTTGCCTTTATTGATAGGGGGATGTACAGTAATGTCACGAACTGGTGAGAATTTCCTTGGTTAAGCAATACCACCGTAGGATAGGGGGTAGGACGACCAATTGTATTTGCTTCTGTTTGTAATGCGTTGCTAGTTGCTAGGGGAGGCTAGGGATAGCAAGCCGGTAATTACTAATAGGCTCTTTTCGCTGAGGGATCGGGTTAAGGGGAGGCCAAGAAAGTTTGCATACAATTAGATAATAAGGCAATTTAAACAAAAGGAGTAAATAAGAGAGAGGATTAGATGAAATTGTAAACCCCCAACAACTCCATTTATTCATACTCTTTTCTCGTCAACTGAATATCACTCATTGCATGTTTATTTTCTGTCTTTGCATTCACCACAACAATTAATTTTTCTTTCACAAGTCTTACGATTTTGATTCATATGAACGATAAGGCCTTTTGAGTCTCATGGGAAGAACGATAATGGGTTTTACCATTTTTATTACTTGAAATGATATGGTACACTTGCCATCCCGTTAACAAGTTTTTGGTGCCGTTGCCGGGGACTCGAGGTTTGACTTATTTAGTAGTGTGAATTAATTGAATTTGACTTGATTTTATGTTTATTTTTGTTTTTGTTCTAATAAATGTTTTCTAGGGTTTTGTGCCTAATTTTTGCAGAATGCAGTTTGAACAAGAATTTGATTATATGAGCACTCAATCCTACCAAAATAATTTCAATCACTGGTGGGAACCTCACTCATACATGGATCAAAATAAAAAAGGACAACAATCCTTTTTAAGAAAAGAAACGTTGTGGGAAGTTGAACAACGTTTACAGGATGATCAAATCTCTCGTGCATTAAGGTTTCTGGGCATTATTGGGGTTAATACTGAAGTTGACCCTAGAGAAGAATGTCAATCTACTATCTTTGAGGATGATAAGGTTATTGATGAAGAGAAGATAGACGAAGATGAGATAACAAATGCTTTGATTTCTCTGGGCATTATTAGGGTTAATACTGAAATCAATCCTAGAGAAGAATGTCAGGCCACTATCTTTGAGGATGACAAAGTTATTGATGAAGGAAAGATAGAGGAAGACGAGATAACAAAAGCATTGATATCTCTGGGTATTATTCGGGGTAACACTGATGTTGACCCTAAAAAGGAATATCAAGTAACTATCTTTGAAAATGATAAGTTGAGTGAGGGAGAGAAAAATGAGGAGAAAGAAGTGGAAGAGATAGAAGAGGAGAAAATAGTGGAAGATGAAGCAAAAAGGTTGAGTGAGGGAGAGAAAGATGAGGAGAAAGAACAAGTAGTGATTGAGAAAAAAGAAAAAAAATAAGAAAATAAGAAAAAACAGAAAAAGAAAGTGGAAGAAGGAGAAGGTTGAGAAAAAGAGGAAGAGAGGACAGAAGAAAAGATCACATGAAAAACCTCTTCCTCATAAAAAGAAAAATCATAGGAAGGGAAAGAAGTTCAAGCTGACAATCTTCAAGAAATTGGAGATTAAAGTTCCTATGGTTGAAACATGGAAGCATGTGCTTGGTATTCTCAACTTTATGAAGAAATTCAGTAGGAAGAAGAAAAAGAAAAGAATATCAATAGAGAAGATTGACAACGCCTACTGATGGGTGTTTGTTAGGGTTATCCCCATTTTTGTAAAGCAATTTTATTCCTTGTAGTATAGGGTTGTTTTATTTTTAATCTTGTAAATATTTGTTTATGTGAACAATTTTTGGGTAGCATCTCATGAGGGATGCTAATTTTGGTATCCACTGAAGGATACCCGAAAGGTACACCTACTGATGGGTGTTGGAAGGATCTGCACTTACTGACAAGTGCTAAACAGGTTTGGGTCAGGCTCGTGACGTTAAACAAGCGCTACTAGGAGGAGACCTAGATTTTCTTCTTTACTCTAGCATTTTAAATTCTTAGAATAGGTTGAATTCTATTTTTTGTGTGTATGGTTGGCTTAATACTTTTCTGAAAATGTTTGACCGACTAATTTGTGTGATGAGTCTATTTGATGATGATCTGATGTGATTGATAATTGAGTATGTTGCATGATGATATCCTGTGAAACAGAAGTGTGATGAATTGTGATTGTGGTTGTGATGCTAAGCAGGGTGTATGAATGAATGTGTGTGAGGAAGCATGTGTGTGAGGTATTGAGCTTCAGAGTTTTGTTATATGAATTTGTTCACAGGGAAGCATGAATGATATTTCCTAATTCTCGATGATTGATTGAATTGCATGTATTTTTCATATGATCAAGGCCATTTTTGAAAGCCCTTACTTAGCCAAATTCTTACCCAAAGTGCTCGAAATTCTATACCCTTTTTGAACCTTGGCCCTAAACAGAATAAAAAACCCTTGTGCTGAATCTAATTACTTTGAATTGGGTTAATTATTGTAAGTATATTCAAGGTTGAAGTTTGGGGTTGTGGGGAAAGTTTGAATGGCAAAAAGAAAGGCATTGAGCTCAAGTGTCGAAAATGAAAAATACGTGAGAAAAAGAAAAATCATGAAAAATGAGCTCAATGAAAGAAAAAGGGAAGGAGTTGGGGACAAATGAGATTGGTTGAAAAGAGAGTTAAACTTGAACCTTGAATGATAAATGAGCTCTCTTGATTCAAAGATTTTGTGATCCAGAAACACCGATTTTTCTTGATTGCCCAGCCTCATTACAAGCCTTGGAAAAGTCCTTTTGATGGCATTTGCATGTGATGATTTTGATTGTTTGAGATGAAAGGCAATTTTATTTCATATGACTTGTGAATGATTAAGAGTTGGAGTGCTACCCTAAAGACTTGAGTGATTGAGTGAAACACTTGCTTGGTGAGAACTTCTAAGTTTCATGATTGCATCTTTGCTTAGTGGATTGATCATTCATAATATGTAACATCTGTTGAGGAATGTGTGAGATAACTGAATTGAAAGCATGCATCTTGATTTGATCATCACTGAAGATCTGAAATTGAATAGTTCTCATCATGTACTTTAGGAATGTTGAATCATTGGATGAAAGTGTGGAGAGCCAAGTTTTGTTTTATCTTTAGTTTTGTTTTGTTTTGCTTGAGGACAAGCAAATTTCTAAGTTTGGGGTTGTGATAACGGTTGAAAAACCGTTATTTTCATGTGCTATTTTAGACCAGATTACTCCCTTTACTGCTTAGAATGAGCTTGAAATCAAACAAAACTCAATAAATGAGTCAGTCGAGAGTCAAAAGCTGTTTTTAGCGATATTATGCTTGTTTTGCATTGTTTTGCAGCAATTTTGATGGAGTGAAGAATGGAGGAGAAGATCTAGAAACCGCCCAGCGGCAGAATTGCACCGCTGGGCGGCCAAATGTGGGAGTTGACACCAAGGCAGCTACGCCTGGCGGTTTTACAATTTCATCTAATTCGCTCTCTCTTATTTACTCCTCTTGTTTAAATAGCATTATTATCTAATTGCATGCAAACTTTCTTGGCCTCCCCTTAACCCGGTCCCTCGGCGAAAAGGGCCTATTACTAATTACCGGCTTGTTATCCCTAGCCTCCCCTAGCAACTAGCAACGCATTACAAACAGAAGCAAATACAATTGGTCGTCCTACCCCCTATCCCTATGTGGTATTGCTTAACCAAGGAAATTCTCACCATTTCGTGTCATTACTGTACGTCCCCGTATCAATAAAGTCAAAAATCAATTACCGAATGAGTTAAACGATAAAGGCATTAAGCATAGTATGAGAATCCAACAATTGATAATAAACGCATATGAAAATCATATAATTCAAACAAGAGTTTCAATAAAAGAGAGTATCAAAAGATTACATTGTTCCCCCAACAACAAAAAGGGTTTAGTTCACCATAGTCATGGTGAACCAAGATGAAAATAATGGAAGATATGAAAAGCAAACCCTAGAAAAGATGAAAAGGAGCCTAAGTGATGGGCTGTCGTGGCCCATACAAATTTGATTGCATATTAGAAATGCAGTATAACTAGGAAGTGACTCCTAGGTCGTCTCTCAAGGACCAATTGTAGTTCGAGTCTTAGGTCTAACACGAAGTGGGGGGGTTGAAAGTATCTTTGCAAGGAGAATTAAATTAAATTAAAACTGAAAATTAAAAGCAACCAAACATACTTGAAAACATTGGAATAAATGGACAAAGCATGAAGACCGAACGGTCCTACAGATGACCGAACGATTCTACATTGAGACCAAACTATCTCTAAATCAAGTGAGGAAAATGGAAATGCAAGAAGGTAAAGAAACCAAACAAAATAGACAACACAGTGAACGGAAAAAAAGTAAATTAAACACTGCAATAGATAACTATCCAAACACAATGAAAGCTATTAAAATGAAAAAGCTAAAAAGTAAATTGCATATTGTGAGTAGGTAATAAACATTAGAAAGCTGCAAATGATGAATGAGTAAAATGACTTAAAATATTAACTAGTAATGGTGCACTGTTTCTAAAAGACCGCATAGTGATGAGCCAAAAAAAATGAAATTAGCTGCAATAAAAGAAAATGTGACAGCGTGTGTGCCTAAAGTTTAATCAACAATTCCTAGTAATAAAGTCGTGTCTTCCCATCAATCAAGCAGCGGAAAATAGAAGAAAAGAAATGTGTGACTCAGCGCACAAGAAAGGAAGGGGCACACAATCTTGAATAACAAAAGGAAAATGTTACTTTAACACCCAATCTTGACACTCTTTTGACACAGGCCCACGTGTTGTTGTCTGATTGGGTGTTGTTTTAATTATAAGAAAAGTGATTGTTTAAAAACCTAAGGGGCAAATTTGGAAATCATGGAAGGGCAAAGTTGGAAACAGGGACAGGCAATTTGGGTTTTAGTTTTGGCGGTATCATTCAATTTTCATTTCCTTTTCTCTTTCACGGTTGTCGCTCTTGATGTGTTCTTCCCCGGCGTTTTCCTTCTTTCTTTCTGAGATGTTGTCATTGTGAAATTTAATTTTCGTTTTCGGTCCGGCATTGACGTTGTGGGTGTGTGGCGAAACATCTTTCGTGTGGTGGTCGTCCTCGGAGCATTCCCGTTCTCGGAGCATCACTTGAGTGGTTTGGGTGGTGATTTGTTTTGTGGGTAAGTGGAAAAATTTTCGTTTTGTAATCTCGTATTTCATAAAAAGGTATTTATTTTTTGAAAGAAACCTAATTTATTTTGTGGGCATTGTTATCACTGCAGGTTCAATGGCTTCAACAAAACCAAGTGTAAGATAAATTTTTATGCTTTATTGGAATGGATGATGTATGAAGTATGAAAGTTAGTATTTAATGTATGTTTTATTAATGTTTTGTAGTGGCGCCTTCGCATTTTCATGGATTCGGCTTGCATCCTTAAAATGAATACCAAACTTCAATACCGTCATATACAGCGACTTAATATGACCCCTTTTAAATTCTGCTTGAACCTTTTAAACCCTATTGAAGTGAATTTAAAATTATTGAAGGAGATGGTTCAACGGTGGGCTGGTAGTGATGTTAGTTTTAGGGTGTGTCAACAATTGGTTCCTTTAAATGTTGTTGATGTCTTCATGGCCACAGGGTTAGACATAGGTGGTGTAGACGTTAGCTTTGACCAATGTTTAGTTGGTTTGGTTGGTGAGATGTTTAATCCGAACACCACGACAAAGGAGGAGTTGATTCAGAAGTTTCATTCGATTGTAGAGGATGACGACATAGAGGTCGATGTGGTGTGTAGGTTATATATTTTAGTTTGTTTAGTTACATTTTATTTTCCTAGGAAGTCTAAACATGTTTGTAACATACCTTGCTTAGTTTTAGATGATTTAGATAGTTTGTGTTTGTATGATTGGGCATCTTGTGTACACAAAAACATTGTTCACAATTTAAACAAATGTACGAAGAAAATAATGCGTGGAGAAGTCTCAAAGTCACTCGGTCTTAGTGGCAATGTAGCTGTCTTGCAGGTACCATTATCTATTGAACCATATTTCATTGAAATTGTTTTAAATATTGGCTAAATGTTTGTGTTTTAAATTTATGAAGGCTTGGGCCGTGGAAAGATTGTCCTTGCACGGTCATCGTTTGCAAAGGTTGTGGCCGCGCATATGGCGATGGTCCCCATATACGGCAACGGAAGAAACAATTGCAAATACCTTTAAGACCGGAAAAGTAAGTGTTTGAAACTTTTATACTTTATCTTTTCGTAAATATTAATGGATATATTGAAGTATATATGTTATTTTGTTTGTCATAGGTAAGAATGCATTGGTACTTAAGTAAGAACGATTGTATAAAGCCGGAAGTGCGGGCTGCTTTTGACATGGATGTCCGAGGAATTGTTGAAGACACCAAGGGTGAACCATCCACCCATCCGGACACAGAAGAAGATAGTTCCGATGACGGCAGTTGGGAAGCTGGTGCAATGGAGATGGTTACGAAAACCAATCTTCAAATCATCTCATTGATTTCGAAAATTGGAGTCCTTACCAAGGAGTTAATGGACCTCCGTCAATGTCCAATCTATGGTGAAGAAGGTGATGTGTGTCATGATGAAGCAGGTGATGTGTGTCATGATGAAGAAGGTGTTGTGTTTCATGATGAAGAAGGTGATGTGTTTCATCATGAAGAAGGTGTACATGTAGGTGTTGGTGTAGGTAATGACGGATGTGGAGGTGGAGTTCATGATCAACATAAATGGGATGAAGGTTGTGTTGGCGGAGTTGATTTACATCCTTTAGGGGATGAAGGATGTGGTGATGTAGGTCATCAACACCCTTTAGTGAATGAAGAACCACCACCCAAACATCACAAAGGTGTAATATCTTATAGTGGTGGACCATCTCACCCTCCTCCTTATTATATTCCTGATGATGATGGTGACAATGTTGAAGATGAAGACCATATTCCGTTGAGGAAGTTTGCTGGTGATCCAGGCACAGATGTGGATGTTGATAAACTGTACATTGCAGTTGGTGTTGTTGTTAAAGACCGACCTAATAGGTTAATGTTTTTAATTTAAATGTAGGTGTTTGTGAGGTAATTGTTTGGGATTGAATAATAATTGTATTTTTTCAGGGTTGTGTGCGACATCATTGGGCAGTCTTTGAACACAACTTCTATTCGGAGTTTAGGCCATCGTGATTATATTGATAACATGGTTAGTATCATGTTAGTTGATGATAGTTTTTATTATTCTATATTTTGTAACATGATTTGATAATTTTAATTGTGTAGGTCGTGTTATTTGCTAGTACAATTTTTATGCACTTTGAAAAAAGGTTGACGGGTGTTGTGAAGAGGGTTCACTTCAGTTCTTTATATGCGGTAATTGTTAAATGATTTGAAATTATACTTAATGTTATAAGACAATTAATGCATTTGGAAATGTACACAGGACCATATTATCCATGATTATAAGAGAATGGAAAAAAATCAACATGTGTTTAGACTTCATAATTACCAGACCTATATGAGGTCTGAGCATTTTGGTCTTGCTGACATTGCCGGCGCTGAGTTTGTGAGTTTAAATAATTATTTGTTTTTATGTTTTGGAATTGTACCATGTCCATGTGCGGAGATTTGATATATGTTGTTTGTAGGTGTTTATGCCATTTTGCCATGATTACCATTGGTGGTGTTACTGTTTGAACATGAAAACATTGCAAATAACAGTGATTGACTCCTTAAACAAGGCTGTGAGAGATCGGAGGAGGATTGACTTGTTTGTGGTATGACATGACAGTATATGATGTCCGAAATTTTGATGATGTCAATTTATTATATTTTTTGATAATACTTTATGTAATTTTTTGTTAGGGTAAAAACATGGCCAAATTTCTGTGTATGTTGTACAATCAGCCTGAAGGTAGCATTACTGCTTTGCCTGTTGTACAATCAAACATCCCAAGTCAACCGAACTTGTAAGTTCATGGTAGATAATTTGGTGCTTTCAGTATGGTATGTTGTCATAAGTTATATATTTGGTTGTTTGATTTCAGATTTGATTGTGGAGTCATAATGTTAAAGGCAATGCAAATTTGGGATGGAGAAGACGGTTACAACGGCAAGAGCTTGCCCCAATACACAACTGTAAGCATAAAATTGGGTGGTATACATTTTATATGATGGTGTTGTTTATAACTGAAGCAAAAAACATTTTGTTTTAGGAGGAGTTGCGAGAAATAAGAAAGAACTACGTCAAGGAGTGGATTCTGGACGAAGACAACATGGCAAGAATGCAAGCCCTGCATTTGTATGGGTTTTTGGAAGATTGTTGATATTTTGTTTGTAATTCAAATAACATTGTTTCTTTCATAAATGAATTCATGTACAGCTTGACATTGACGATGATTTGTATATATATAAATATTAATAGCATTAAATTTTTCGTCATCATTTAATGAGTACTACTTCGTTGTCACTTGTCTTCGTAATCGATAGCACGATATTATAAAACGTATTAATTAATAGGAAAGTTAGATTATGTTCCACATGGTTGGTTGGAGTCAAAACTGTTGTGCAGAAAACTGTTGTGCAGACCATGACTGCGTTGTAATCGTTTACATTTCGTGTGTAAACGATTACACAGTCTGAAATGAATGATTTGGACACATTTCTGGTCATAGGGGACCAGAATATTGAACGTAGAGGACCACTGTCATTAACTGCGAACTGTGTGCATGGATAGGTCTTGTTTTCACACCTACGTAGGTAGATTATGACCCATCATTGAAGTTGGCCATGGTTCGTTCAAGGCCCAACTGTTGTGCAGACCATGACTGCGTTGTAATCGTTTACATTTCGTGTGTAAACGATTACACAGTCTGAAATGTATGATTTGGACACATTCCTGGTCATAGGGGACCAGAATATTGAACGTAGAGGACCACTGTCATTAACTGCGAACTGTGTGCATGGATAGGTCTTGTTTTCACACCTACGTAGGTAGATTATGACCCATCATTGAAGTTGGCCAATGGTTCGTTCAAGGCCAAACTGTTGTGCAGACCATGACTGCGTTGTAATCGTTTACATTTCGTGTGTAAACGATTACACAGTCTGAAATGAATGATTTGGACACATTTCTGGTCACAGGGGACCAGAATATTGAACGTAGAGGACCACTGTCATTAACTGCGAACTGTGTGCATGGATAGGTCTTGTTTTCACACCTACGTAGGTAGATTATGACCCGTCATTGAAGTTGGCCAT
This sequence comes from Vigna mungo, assembly GCA_036885675.1. Taxonomy (NCBI): domain Eukaryota; kingdom Viridiplantae; phylum Streptophyta; class Magnoliopsida; order Fabales; family Fabaceae; genus Vigna; species Vigna mungo. The sequence goes on along the minus strand of CP144694.1, from coordinate 11,722,113 downwards.
GGTTCGTTCAAAGCCCAACTGTTGTGCAGACCATGACTGCGTTGTAATCGTTTACATTTCGTGTGTAAACGATTACACAGTCTGAAATGAATGATTTGGACACATTTCTGGTCACAGGGGACCAGAATATTGAACGTAGAGGACCACTGTCATTAACTGCGAACTGTGTGCATGGATAGGTCTTGTTTTCACACCTACGTAGGTAGATTATGACCCATCATTGAAGTTGGCCATGGTTCGTTCAAGGCCCAACTGTTGTGCAGACCACGACTGCGTTGTAATCGTTTACATTTCGTGTGTAAACGATTACACAGTCTGAAATGAATGATTTGGACACATTCCTGGTCATAGGGGACCAGAATATTGAACGTAGAGGACCACTGTCATTAACTGCGAACTGTGTGCATGGATAGGTCTTGTTTTCACACCTACGTAGGTAGATTATGACCCGTCATTGAAGTTGGCCATGGTTCGTTCAAAGCCCAACTGTTGTGCAGACCATGACTGCGTTGTAATCGTTTACATTTCGTGTGTAAACGATTACACAGTCTGAAATGAATGATTTGGACACATTCCTGGTCACAGGGGACCAAAATATTGAACGTAGAGGACCACTGGCATTAACTGCGAACTGTGTGCATGGATAGGTCTTGTTTTCACACCTACGTAGGTACATTATGACCCATCATTGAAGTTGGCCATGGTTCGTTCAAGGCCAAACTGTTGTGCAGACCATGACTGCGTTGTAATCGTTTACATTTCGTGTGTAAACGATTACACAGACTGAAATGCACGATTTGGACACATTCCTGGTCACAGGGGACCAAAATATTGAACATAGAGGACCACTGGCATTAACTGCGAACTGTGTGCATGGATAGGTCTTGTTTTCACACCTACGTATGTACATTATGACCCATCATTGAAGTTGGCCATGGTTCGTTCAAGGCCAAACTGTTGTGCAGACCATGCCTGCGTTGTAATCGTTTACATTTCGTGTGTAAACGATTACACAGACTGAAATGCATGATTTGGACACATTCCTGGTCATAGGGGACCAAAATATTGAACGTAGAGGACCACTGACATTAACTGCGAACTGTGTGCATGGGTAGGTTACATTAATTACGAAAGCAATGGACGAAGAATGTATGGAGAACAATAATGAGTAACATTGCATTTTTGGTGACACTCAGGAGTGCAGTAATAAAAAACCATGAATAACATTCACATTAACAAAATGTAACGGTACTTTGTGACGAATACATTCATCCCACAAAATGTTGGAGTTCTAATAAAGTACTATTACAGTAATCCGAACAATATTGTTCAATTCAGCATTAGTAATAAATATTCCACAAAAGTCTAATTGTTGGTTTCTACTGTGGAGGATGATGGTTGCTCAGTTGGTGGTGGAACGGAGGATGATGGTTCGTCAATTGGTTTTGGAACGGATGATGATGGTTGCTCAGTTGGTGGTGGGAGGAATTTGCTTAGTAATTCGTTGACCCACTTCAGTTTTTCTCCCCACATAGGTAGGGGAATAGTTGGTTTAGGTGTTTGCTCAACCAGCTCGATGGTAGGAGGACAAATGTCAGGGGGAAACACTTTCACTACGTTTCGATGGACGATATTCAGATAGTGGGTTGCTCGATTTGGACTGAAACATTGTACCTAAAGAAAACATACAATAACAATATCATTTGTATCGATCAATACAAATTGAAAGTCATAATACTTTAGGTCATGTATGTATGCCTTACAAAATTCAGTATCATAACTGATCCAACTCGAATTTTATCTTTATGTTCAGGATCTTTAAGAACTTTATTGTGTAATGAAGCCTTCATTGTCCTAGTAGGATCCTGTTAACACTTAAATCGTTCATTGATCACACATAATCGTTCATATGTTTAAATAATAAACAAAAGGTGGGAAATTGTACACAAATTACCTTCAGCGTCAGCTGCATATCTCCCAAACCATTTGGCTTGCATTCTTTCAACAAGCATGCAACAAAGGGAAGGGGATTATCCCATTTAGCATCTTTAAGGTAACCCATGTTGTCCATTTTTCCTTCTTTCACTAGTTCTGCAGATGGAAAAAATGATTTCAACAACATATCAAACATTTGTCATTGGATTACACATTATTATTCACTTATTTAAAATGAAGTCATACCATGGTGTTGAATATACATTTCTGCCCATTTCCAAGCATTACTGTTGAAATCTCTTTCAAATGTTGCATGAGCAACATCAGCAGCGAATTCTTGTGTGGATTTTGGGTTCCCTGTAATTGTCCTATTCAGTAAAGCAGCTTGAACATTACCTGCTGGTCCAGGTATGAGGGAGGCAGAACCATCACATTTTTTCAAAAAAGATTCAAGGACGTCGTCATCATAAACAAGGTCTTCCCATGCATCCATGTTTTTACTTAAGCAATCTGCAATTAAAAATACAAGTCACGAAGACAAAAATACCAAATAATAATTTGCAAAATTTTGGATCACTTACAAATATGTTCAACTTCAGTTCATATGTATCATGTTCTGGGCCGTATTTAAAGGGGTGAATATCTTTGTTATTCAATTATAATTGTCAAATTTTTTGAAATTTGAAAATTAAAATATAATATTAAATAATTTTTATTTCATTGAAAAAATATAATATAATATCATATTATATCTATTTATTTGATATATCAATCAACATATTAATTGCAAAAGCATTGTTAGGTGGAGTGCCAGTATCTTTTTTACACTAAAAAGGTGAAAGAGAAAATATTTTATGCTTGTTGGATTGAACTTGCATTTAATGAGGGTTTTCGTTGCAATTAATGTGACATTGGAGAGAGAAAACCTCTTAAATGAACCATCATTACACCAACAATGTAAAGTTCAGGTTCCTCTTCCCTCCAAAACACTTCGTGTTATACAACAAACATTGTACCATCCTCCACCATAGTCCATTAAAGAGTCCTCTGAGTATCTTTTTCCATGGGTTGTTGAGGAGAGCATTTAAGAAGGGTGGAGTTATTCCTTCATTGGAGGTTGTTGAAGATAGCATTGCCTTCATTTAATGGTACAGTCAAATGTAAGTGTGTACGTGTGGATGCCTGTTTTCCATGTTTAACCCATTGATGGAGGCCTGGAATTTTTTATTGCTTTTTAAATCACCAAATAAACGTTTATGATTACTGTTTTCGTTGTGTAATGACATTTGTTTACTTACACTGAATTTAATTTAAAATGTTATTGTATTATTGTTATGAACACGAATAACACTGATTTTACTAATTATTTACTTAGTATTTGATGTTGGGATAACGTTGAGTAATCCTTTGATTTGCACCATGTTCTGCTTCTGTACAGGTTCTTATGATGGATAACATTGGAAGTAATATGAGTGAAGTTGTGGAGTGTAGGGAAAGTACTGATGATTTTGGTTTAATTGAAGCGCCTGACTGTTATGTTACTTTGGATGACCCTAATAAAAGTCCTATGGACGTGGACCCAACAGTACATATGTGCTTTCATTCAATGCAGGAAGCCAAAAAATTCTACACGAACTATGCTATTAGATGTGGTTTTGCTGTGCGCACAAGAACATCAAAAAAGGATGACAACAATAATGTGAACTACCTCAGATTAGTGTGCTCTAGGGAAGGTAAATATGTTTCCTCAATCAACCCCGAAGTTAAAACACTTCCCAGCCAGACCAAACAATGTCCAGCTGGAATAACAATTTCAAAGAAGGACGACAAATGGTTTATAAGGACTGTGAACTTAGACCACAGCCATGACCTATGTCCAACTACTTCAAAGTTAATCCCGGGAAATAGAAAATTGAGCATGCAGAGCAAACACACTTTGGAGGTGAATGACGAAGCTGGAGTGCGGATTAATAAGAGTTACCTTAGTATAATGACCGATGCAGGTGGATATGATAACATGGACTTTACGGAGCGAGATGCTAGGAACTACATTGGTAAACACAGAAGATCCTTATGTAAGGACGGTGATGGACAAGCATTGTTGCGACACTTTTCGGCAAAGAAAGATTTAAACAAAGATTTCTATTACGAGATTGAGTTGGATGAAGGGAATAGAATTTGCTCTGTTTTCTGGGCGGATGCGAGAAGTAGAGCTGCTGCTGAAGAATTTGGGGATGTGTTGTGTTTCGACACAACTTATTTAACCAATAAGTATGATATGCCTTTTGCGCCTTTTGTTGGGATCAATCATCACGGTCACTCCATATTACTTGGGTGTGGATTGTTGTCGTACGAAGACACAAAGTCTTTTGTGTGGTTGTTCCAATCATGGTTGCGATGCATGGGTAATACGGCCCCAATAGGGATTATAACCGATCAGTGTAGGGCAATGGCAAATGCCATTGAAGTAGTTTTTCCCAATACCAGGCATCGTTGGTGTTTATGGCACATCATGAAAAAGTTTCCAGAAAAATTTAGCGCTTGTAAGGAATATAATAGTATCAAATCACATATTAAGAAGCTTGTGTATGATTGTGGTTGTCCATCAGATTTTGAAAGTGGTTGGGAAGCACTAGTAAGCAGACATGGATTACATAAGAATGAATGGTTATGCACAATGTATGACGACAGACACAAATGGGTTCCTTGTTATTTGAAGAAAGATTTTTGGGCTGGCATGTCAACCACTCAAAGAAGTGAGGGAATGAATGCCTTTTTTGATGGATTTATAAATTCAAGCACAACTCTTCATCAATTTGTTGTGCAATATGACAATGCCCTAAGAGTTAAAGCCCAAAAAGAAATTCAAGCTGATTTCTCATCCCTTAACACGACGGTTGGATGTGGCTCTCAGTCACCAATAGAGAGAATATTTCAACAGGAGTACACACATTCAAAGTTTGAAGAAGTTCAAACCGAATTTAGGTCACGAATGAATTGTTTCATCAAAGACACTGTTAAGGATAACATGTCAAACACTTATACAATAAAAGAGGAGCGGCTATGGGATGGCAAAAGTGCAGACCAATATCATAAAGTACAATTTGATCCGATAACCAAAGATATCACCTGTTCCTGTTTACTCTTTGAGTTTCGGGGTATAATATGTCGGCACTCCCTTTTGGTTCTTGGACAGGAAGATGTTTGTAGTGTGCCCTCAAAATACGTTCTTCGTAGGTGGAGCAAGAATATCCGTAGAAGACACACTTTGATTAGAGCAGCGTATATTAACTCCAGTCTTCAACCTACCATGCAAAGATACCAAAGTTTGTGCAAAACATTCTATGAAATTGCTGAGGTAGCGTGTGAGTCAGAACTTGTTTCCACGGAGTTGGAGAAAGAACTGGATATGTTGCGTAAAAAGTTTGGCTGCAGTTCTACGATGACAACTAACATAGTCAGTGAAGGAGGCGAACTGCGTTACGACAATGTTGTCCCTACTTCCATACAACAAAGCAGTGGTGAAAGTGGTGATTTACTTGTACGTAGTCCCATAGCCGTCAAACGGAAGGGGAAACCTCGCACCAACAGGTTAAAGTCAGCCGTTGAGAAACGGAACAAAAAAGGAAAAAGTGTGTCAACGAAAAAGACTTCAAGAACATCCATTGCACAATGCGTGAGTATTTTAATTCCATACTTGTTCATTAAAGACTTTGTTTTGCGTTGAAATTGAGTCTAATTATAATTGTCTTCATTTAGGAACCTACATTCCCAAACCTAACACAATGTGATGAAGACATACAATTTGGATCCCAATCTTATCCATCCTACGATGTATCCCAACAATCCGACATAGCGCAATCTGGATTTATGTCATTGTTAAATGCGGTACACAACAACTATGATGACAAAATTGTATGACATATGATGTTGGTTTAATGTGAAATGTATTAATTTTGCTTTGTGTATGAAATACATTACTTTACCTCATGTTGTCACATAAAGCACCAGTAATAGTAATCGATTACGTCGTTGGTGTAAACGATTACAACCACAACGTAGGACTAAATTGACCTCTGTGTAACGTACTGTACCCACGTCCCCTAATCACTTCCACACCACTGTGAACTTAACAGCCCACGACTCCCACGATACAGTTTTGAATTTTTTCAACTTCCACACTCACTTCCTACATATACGAACCCTAGCATAATTATTCCCCAATTAAAAACCCTAACACAATTGTAATGGGTGATCGCGCTAAGAAGAAACAAAAGCCATCATCCTCGCATGAGGGCGGACGGCGGCGACAACGCAGTCCGACACCATCCCCACCACCGTCATCGCCGCACCCAGTGCTTGACCTTTTCTCCACTGTCGAACAACAGGAGAAATTTGCAAAGCATTTTGTCAATCGAGAAGTATTAGAAAGCAAATACTTAGACGCGGAGTACTTCGAAGAATCAAATTTCGAGTTCTATCAAATATTGTGTGCTGCTGGATTGAAGGAATTTGTTTGCTTGTCAGATTCTTTCTACCCAGAATTAGTAAGAGTTTTTTACAACAACATGGTCATTTCTCACACTGGAGTCATTCGAACAGAGGTAAAGGGTGTGAAAATAAAAATTAGCCCTAAAGTCTTTAATGAAATTACCCTCCTCCCGTCCAAAGGTGCTCCTTTTGAAGGTCGTATCGTCGATGAGTGGAAAGAAGACTATAATTCCATAAGTGGTAGGGAATTTGTCCGTAGAGAAGATGCTGAAGTACTTCCAAGGTTAACTGCAGGCCAAATGAAGGTTCAACATAGGATTCTACATTATGTTCTTACAAGGATCCTTTGTCCTCGCTCAACCAACATTGGACAGCCAACTGAGGAAGATATTATGCTGATCTGGGCGCTTTTCAATGGGAAGGAAATTAATTGGGGACATCTTATAAGGTACAAGATGAAGAAGGCATTAAAGGACAAAGCCAAACTACCTTATCCTCATTTGATAACACTGTTTTTGGACCGCTTTGAAGTTCCTATTGACAATGATCCTGTCACGGGAATTATGCCCAAGCAAAAGATGGATTATGATACTATTCGGTCATTTGGTTATGTGCAGAACCCACACGGAGAGTGGGTAATTGGTAAACAAAATCCACCAAATGCTGAAGATGAAGCCACAGAAGATGAAGACATTGATGAGGACAACTCTTCTACAACACTAAGTGATGTGATGAATCGTATAGATCAAATTCAGACATTCGTCGCCTCTAGGTTTGATGGAATACAAACTCGTTTTGATCAATTGGAGACTACGATGGGAACCAGATTTGATAACTTCCAAACGCAATTTGGAAACATCGACACCGCCATTGGGAGCATGGAGGAGGAACTGCAGCACCTCCGCATGCGTTTTGATAATGCTCCTCAATCTTGAAATGTGATTGTTTTTTGTGTTATTTGAAATGTTGAATTCTAGTAATGTATTTATTTTCATAAATTAATGCTACACTCAGTTTTGGCAATCCTTTGTCATTGTTAATTAAGGTTGTTTGGTAGAATGTATGAACGAAACCTGTGCTTGTTTTGGCAAAAATTGAATTTTCATTATTGTAATCGTTTACAATGACAGTGTAAACGATTACACTTAACAACCTTCGCGCAGAGGTTTATTATTTTTTAAATTATTGGAATATTTAATTAAAATGACGTGTGCAATGGAATCTTTCCAATTCAGGGTTATTCCAATGCTTTCACCACTTTCAAAATTGTTGGTAAGTCTGTTGACTGCATTGATGGTGCATTAAACCCCATTTAAAACTTCCAACGTCATCATAAAGTCATTCAAACACATTTGTAAAGTTGGACACAACATTTAATGCTCTATTTTGACCATACCGGTTTCCAACAACTTAAGGAAGATCCCATGCGTCTATAAATTGGAGAAGGGTTCATTGTACATAATGAACACAAACCCTAATACATAAGCACGCTATTTTGTTCTTTGGGAAACCATGGCATCGTCACGAACTCAGGAAACGTCTGCGACTTTGTGGGAATTCGTCACCATCCACCTCAAAGATATGGTAAAATTCTTGTTGTTCTTGTTTAACGTTTTGAAGTACTCTTACTTCCACACCTACATTTGCAGGATTTTGGTTATGTGGATAGGCACTTTGCTGCCGCCTTCGAGAATGAATTACAAACAACATGGACACTTTACGACAATCATGGTCGAACGCACAACGTTACTTACAACATGAACACCTTACATCCAAGGATAACAACCGGATGGACTGCCATGAGAGACGTATACCATGAAAGGCTTGATGATGCGCACATCACGTTCCAATATTTGGGTGACAACCATTTCAACATAATAATTTATTTTGGCCCTTGCACCAACAGAAGTAGGGAATATTTCATTCGTCAATCAACATATGATCCAGAGGCGTCTTTATTTGCTGTGAAATTGACTAAATCACAATGTCAAGGAAGTCATTTGGTGCGTATCCAATTTTTCTACTAAAGGAAATTTGATTTCCATGACTGTTATACAATAACTTATTATTATTCCAACTTTTGCAGGATTTGCGAACCAACTTTGGGAATGCAATCAGGAACAATGGCTTTACAGAGGTCGTGCTTCTTGGACATAAGGAGGGCATCCGGTGCAAGGTTCTGGTTTCACATACAAGGAATTCAACGAAGTTTGGAAAAGGGTGGAGAGATTTTTGCATTGAATATGGACTGAAGGAAGGAGACGTTCTTGTTTTCGAAGTTCAGAACCATGTCCATGACATAGCTGTAGAAGTGCACATTAATGGATGCATCTGTAATATTAACAGCCAGATATCGCTGTGAAGTAGACTAGAAAAATAGTATTTCTGTTCAAGTTAAGTTAATTTTATATTACAATAAAACATGGTTTAAGGTTACATCGACTTATTTAAATAGAAATGTCTATTCCCTATTACATTTTATTTACACGATCTCCTCAAACTATATTTTAACCCTACTAAAAATGACATCAACCCAACGAACTGAAAAAACGTAAAATTTGGAAATGGTCCCCTGAGACCAAAAACAGGGATCCCTACGTTGAGGTTTGTGTCCAAAACATCAAATTCGTTCTGTGTAATCGTTTACACCTAAGTTGTAAACGATTACATCAGGTTACTCTGCAGAATCAACTTCCCTAGATCTTCTGAGGATTAACCATTGCTGGGGTGCTTCCAAACCCAAGAAGCTTCAACCAAAAGGTCAAAACCTCTCTCACACCACAGTTTTGCCAAACCAAACAGTTGAACCTGTTCTGAGAAAACGTAAAATTTGGACATGGTCCCCTGAGACCAAAAACAGGGATCCCTACGTTGAGGTTTGTGTCCAAAACATCAAATTCGTTTTGTGTAATCGTTTACACCTAAGTTGTAAACGATTACATCAGGTTACTCTGCAGAATCAACTTCCCTAGATCTTGTGAGGACTAACCATTGCTGGGGTGCTTCCAAACCCAAGAAGCTTCAACCAAAAGGTCAAAACCTCTCTCACACCACAGTTTTGCCAAACCAAACAGTTGAACCTGTTCTGAGAAAACGTAAAATTTGGACATGGTCCCCTGAGACCAAAAACAGGGATCCCTACGTTGAGGTTTGTGTCCAAAACATCAAATTCGTTCTGTGTAATCGTTTACACCTAAGTTGTAAACGATTACATCAGGTTACTCTGCCGAATCAACTTCCCTAGATCTTGTGAGGACTAACCATTGCTGGGATGCTTCCAAACCCAAGAAGCTTCAACCAAAAGGTCAAAACCTCTCTCACACCACATTTTTGCCAAACCAAACAGTTGAACCAGTTCTGAAAAAACGTAAAATTTGGACATGGTCCCCTGAGACCAAAAACAGGGATCCCTACGTTGAGGTTTGTGTCCAAAACATCAAATTCGTTCTGTGTAATCGTTTACACCTAAGTTGTAAACGATTACAGCAGGTTACTCTGCAGAATCAACTTCCCTAGATCTTGTGAGGACTAACCATTGCTGGGGTGCTTCCAAACCCAAGAAGCTTCAACCAAAAGGTCAAAACCTCTCTCACACCACAGTTTTGCCAAACCAAACAGTTGAACCTGTTCTGAGAAAACGTAAAATTTGGACATGGTCCCCTGAGACCAAAAATAGGGATCCCTACGTTGAGGTTTGTGTCCAAAACATCAAATTCGTTCTGTGTAATCGTTTACACCTAAGTTGTAAACGATTACATCAGGTTACTCTGCAGAATCAACTTCCCTAGATCTTGTGAGGACTAACCATTGCTGGGATGCTTCCAAACCCAAGAAGCTTCAACCAAAAGGTCAAAACCTCTCTCACACCACATTTTTGCCAAACCAAACAGTTGAACCAGTTCTGAAAAAACGTAAAATTTGGACATGGTCCCCTGAGACCAAAAACAGGGATCCCTACGTTGAGGTTTGTGTCCAAAACATCAAATTCGTTCTGTGTAATCGTTTACACCTAAGTTGTAAACGATTACATCAGGTTACTCTGCAGAATCAACTTCCCTAGATCTTGTGAGGACTAACCATTGCTGGGATGCTTCCAAACCCAAGAAGCTTCAACCAAAAGGTCAAAACCTCTCTCACACCACATTTTTGCCAAACCAAACAGTTGAACCAGTTCTGAAAAAACGTAAAATTTGGACATGGTCCCCTGAGACCAAAAACAGGGATCCCTACGTTGAGGTTTGTGTCCAAAACATCAAATTCGTTCTGTGTAATCGTTTACACCTAAGTTGTAAACGATTACAGCAGGTTACTCTGCAGAATCAACTTCCAAAAGGCATAAATCACTGATAAGAAACAAAGCTTTGCTTCAATCATCATTGAAATCCACTAATGCTACATTTGATCTCAACATTCATTCATTACTAATTCAAACACTACAACAAATCCCATTTAAAAAGCAAATATCGTAATAAAGGCAACTTCCATGTTTACAACATTGAAGAAAAGACAATCCACTTTACAAAATAATTGGTCATGCTACACAATCTGCATATTACGCTAACTACAACCATATTTACAAATGTCACTCTAACTTTTTCCTAAGTAAGCCTACGTAAGGAGTCCTAAGCGCTTGACTCTTGTAACGCCTTCGTGACCCCATCCTCACAAATGTCTTCTTTACAGGACGACCACTAGACATGCCTTGTTCGGATTGGCCACCCGGGGACATGCCTCTAGGGGATAACGACGGTTCTTCATTTGGCACATTCTCTCCACCATCCTGTGGTCTTCTTCGTCTCTTTTTCTCGAATGCGATCTCTTCCTCCAAGACAAGAACCCTCCTTCTAAGTTCTGCAACAAGACTTTGTTGCTCGTGTAAACTTTCCGTAAACCGCTCTCTCCGGTTTTTCTTTAGTTCCTTCTTTGATGATGCCTTTTCATCTTTATTTTTTCCTCTTGCTTCATCCTTCAAGTCTTTCTCTTCCTTCGTTTTACCAACATCAACATCAACATCAACATTAACCTGAAATTGAACAATTCAAACCAAACTAAGAACACATTTATTATTGATAACAGCGACCACTGAAACAACTTACCACACCAGTTTCCAAAGCTCTTGTTAGTAGGTTGTCTCCCAACTTCAAATTCATCCAATGCAATATTCTTGGATTTTTTTGTATAGGACCTTTGGGAGGAATCAATTTCTCAAAAAACCAAGCCTATGCGAAAATAAATAATGTTAACTGGTACTCAAAAAACTTAATGGAAGCAATAAATAAACATAACTTACTTGCAACATGTAAATGCAACCATCGACATAAACGTTCGTTGTGGCTTTTCCTTTCTTCAAAGCATCTGAAGCTTTGTTCAAACCACGTACCAAACATCTATACACTAAACTACCCCAGCAGTAGTTTCCCAAATCGTTTAAATTATCAACAATTTCAAATAGTTTGGGTAACACTTTTTCATTACGGTGTGGAATTAATATCTCACAAATACCAACCAAAATGTATAAGCTACAAAAAGGATGACAAGGAATGCTTTTTCGTTTCTTCATCAAACATTTGTATACCAAACTCAAATCTCTTGTTTTATTGCCAATGTATTTCACACATCTACTACATCCCATTTCTAGATTTAAATCTATCTCTTTCCCATCTAAACTCAAACCCAAAGCTAAACAAATATCTTTCTCATTCATAGGCACAACTTTGTCTGCAATTAAGAAACCACTGCTTGAATCAACCCATCTAAAAACTAACTCACTCAACATTTTCCTACCAACTTTAACATTACCACTGAAATCTAAAAACCACCCAAACGGAGTGCCTCCAATCAATGCACGCTGCTCCTTACTCAAATGTTCGTTCAAAGTAGAGGTAAACTTTGTCGAAACAGAGTGACGAACCGTCAACTGCAAACACATTGCAAAAACCCAAACTTAAGAACCCTAAATCATAACAAACAAACAAAACCCAAAATCCATACACCCCACCATCAACAATGACACCCAAAGTACAATGCCCTTACCCTCGTCGAAGAACTCGTCATTTCGCAAGCCCGACACACCAACAATGACGATAGCCAATGAACGAAGGCCTCCACTGCAACCCCAACCACCAAACTCAAATGCCGGAAAAGGAAACCTAAAACGATTTCCCACCACCGTTACCCAAGAGAAATCACGTATCGGAGTGGTTTCGAATGAAGAGAGCAAGAAACATAACTACAATCACGTCATTCTGCTCAAGGGCAAAAATGGAAATGAATTATTAAAATTTTCTCCAACTGCATGACGTCAAAATGCTGTTTTTTTCTTTTAAAAAATAACGTCCAATGGGAAGGTGACACGTGACGTTGTTAAAATTGTGTCAAACGAAGAGTGTCAAAATCTCGGCTTCCATAACAAAAACAATTGTTCCAGCTGTTGCACAAAAAGAAATTAAAAATAGAAAAGTGCTTCTTTCATTAATAAAAATACTAAAACATGAACGTTCACGGAGGCTCAAAATCTGTGTGAGTCGGTGCCCTCATTTCTCATCACTGTTTCTTCCTACATTCTTCATGTAAAAGAGAATAATGCCCCCTTCAGGTGGCGGCTGTCTGGTCCTAATATCCTAGGGTTGCGTGTTTCTTTATAAGTGCACATGTGTATTCTTGGATCAGCAACCTGGTCCGTGTGTCTCCCATTGCTCTCGCGCACCCCCCACGGCTGCAACTCTTTTCAAAACAAACAAGTGTGCTTCTAGAAAATATTAATTCCAAGCTGTCGCACACCCCTCTGGATCCAGCTCCTTAAAAAATTGAATCACCTCTTCACATGTTTTCTTCAGCTGCTGGACTCTTCTTATGTGGGCTGTAGTCAAAATCTGCTGGATCTCCCCTTTTTCTTCCCGTCACCCCTTCTCGGTTTTTTTCTTTAGCTTCCGTAACGTGCTGCTTGTTGGATGTGTAACACCACATACTCATTTCCCTTAATGGAGCACGTGTCCAGCCCGTGAGTGAAGTAACTGTAAATCCAAGCAGCTGGATGCAATTTTGTTGAAGCCCGTGAGTATTGTTGGGTGCGTGTACGTGCTGGACATGAAGTTGGAAGTTGCTACCTCATTTTATGGGACGTAGAGGGCTGGACCAGTATGGCTGCTGGAGCTGCACCACATGTTGCTGGACGTTTATGGACGTCAGTTGCTGCATCTCCAAGTCCAATTGCTTGAGCTCCTTCACGTGCTATTGGATGAAGGAAATGAAGGACGTGTCTTCTTCCAAGCACCTTACTGGACCTGCAAAATTGGTTTCCATGAGCCCATGATGAATCTTGTTGGATGTTGAGTTTGGATGTGCTACTGCTCTCTTTTCTTTTGCTGGACATGCAAAACACGTTGCTGCCCTTTGCTTTAAAAAATATAAAAGCTGGACGTCACTTTGTTAATTCTCATGGGCCGTGTGATGATGTCTTTGCCCGCTACACACCCAAAACGTCAGCCTCTGTTTGAATCAGCAGCTGCTCCCATTCTCTTTGCACATGGGCCGTGAGCTGTGTGAAGGTTGTGAACGTGTTACACACGCTGCTTGTTTTTAATGTTGTACCGCTGCCACTTGGATGTGCTGGATGAAGCTTTAAATGTGCAGCTGCTCTTTTACACGCTGGATGAAGAAAATAATGCTGCAGCTTTCTCTCTTTTTTTTTTATAAAATCAGTGTGCTGCCATCCAAGCATCATGGGCCGTTAAATGGAAGTAACTGCTGTCAACACATGTTGCTAGATGCAATTGCTGGCCCGCATGCTGCAATAGGAATGTGTTTTAATGTGAGCTACACAAAGCAATTACCCAACCCGTGACACAATTGAGTGCTGCTGGAAGCAACTTGAATTCATGGGTCCATTTGCTTTTTAAATGAAATCAGGACACCACCTTCACACCTATGAAATTAGCCCTCTCTTTTCTCCAACTAAATAAATTATCACTTGCACCTTCAAATATGAAATTCACACTTCCTCTCTCATTTTAGCTTAGAATAAAATTAATGTGGTATTTGTCCTTAAGTCCTAAAATATTAACCAATACTTTCCCTACAATTAATAATGCAAATAATTAGTCTCAGATAATTCAAATTAATTAAAATAAGAATTTCTGATCAAATTAAGCAAAATTAGGAAAAACGGGAAAATACCGGACAATTAAGCACAATTTCCTGATTAATTCTAGCACAATAAACTAAATGCAGTCAAGCAAATATTGACTCATCACTAAGCATCCAAGAGATCCTCTCCAAAGAGTGCAAAGTAGGTCTGGCCGCCCTCTTCTGTCAAAAGAATGAATTGGAATTCGTAACAGGGCTATTTATAGGTGAGGAGCGCAATAGAAAAATAGGCCCAAGCCCAGCTGACCACCGCCCGGTGTCACACTTTGCCGCCCGGCGGTGTGCCCTAAATCGCGCTACCGCCCGGCGGTAGGGGTCTACCGCCAGGCGGTTTCCCTTGTGCCGCAAAACCGCCCGGGGTCAAGGGTCTGCCGCCCGGCGTCCTCTGTTGGTGTCTTCTCCTCCCGTCTGACCGCCCGGCGCCAGGGGTCTACCGCCGGGCGGTCCCTAGACTCTTCTTTTCTTCAATTTTCTTCCTTTTTCTTGAGTCTATGACCTTCATCTTCATCCCCAATCTTCACTTCTATCAAATTTGCTGCAAAACAAGCATAATATCGCTAAAAACAGCTTTTGACTCTCAACTGACTCATTTATTGAGTTTTGTTTGATTTCAAGCTCATTCTAAGCAGTAAAGGGAGTAATTTGGTCTAAAATAGCACATGAAAATAACGGTTTTTCAACCGTTATCAGTGCTCAGGGGTGAAAATGGTGCTTAACGGTAGGTGAGGCAGTTGATTTTGACCCTAAGCATGACGCTCAGGCACAAGACAGAGAACTCCATAACAAACTTGGCACTCAACGACAAAGTGGCGCTCAACGTTGGTTGCAATTCTTCTATTGTGCAATTTTCCCGCTTTTCCTGAGTCCAACTCCTTGCTACTTCAACTTCTTTCATCCAATTCATATTAATTCCTTCCAAAATAAGGAAAACCAAGCGTAAAACCAATAATACCCCCTTCAACTCTTTTATTCTCTCAATTGAAACAAAAACATGATTTCAAGCTAGTTTATAAGTCATATAAGGTGTTTTTAGTATCAAAATTAAGTATAAAAGTAACGGTATTTCAACCGTTATCAATCATCCCTAAACCATGTGAAAACATACTTGACACATCATTCATGCATATAATCATTATAGATACATGGAAACATATCTAAATACACACATAACACCAAAGGAATCATCCAAAACCCATCATCCTGTAGATTACACTCAACCTCATCAAATACATTGCATATAATCATCATACAATCCTATACAACACACACTTACATATAACAACCCCTTATCCATACATACCTTCGTCCCTTTTCTACAACCATACATACTATCATAAGAAAACCCAACAAAAACCATGCATAATTTCATATGAAAACCCAGTAATCATCATGATATTCACCATATCATAATGTAGGAAAACATTCTCATACCTTTTAAGGAAAATAGAAAGTCATAACCCATATTCACATATGCATGCATGAAAACAAAGATTACCATTCAAGATAATTAAGATCATATGCATTTAACATACATCAAAAACAAGATAAGCTTCCTCGTACCTTGGTCAATACCAGGGCTTTATCTACAATCCCAAACACAACAAATCTCCCTTTATACTCACAGTTTCTACAATCTCCTTTTCTTCTCTCCAAAACATGTCCTTCTCTGTCTTTTTTCACGTAGGGTTTAAGGTTTCTAAAATGAAGCCTTTTCTCCTATTCTCTCCTTTTCTTTTCCAGCCTATCTAAATCCTTTTAAAAATCTGTTTTTAATCTTTGAAAACCACCTAGATCCTTCTCCTATATTTCCTCCCGTATAATAATGATAACGGTTGAAAAACCATTATTTTTATACTTAATTTTGATATCAAATGCACCCTTGTTGACTTAGAAACTTTCTTTGACTCAAGATTTTTCTTTAGTTTTGTGAATAAAAGAGTTGAGGACATGTTTTAAGATTTTATCATTAAATTCCCTTGATTTTGTAGGTTTTGGAATGAATTGAAAGAAAGGTTGAAGTACCAAGGGTTGTAGTGCAGAAAAGTCAACCAGTCAACCAGAAAAGTCAATAGATAACCAGAAAAGTTAACTAGTTGACCAGAGTGCTGAAAAGTCAACCAGAATAAAAAAAAGTCAACCAAAACGTGATCTGATATATTTTGTGCGATTTTTATGATCTGTTTGGGCTTGGACCTGTTTTCTGTTATTTTTATGGCTTATTTAAAGACCTAGACACCCTAGGGTTTCTATCTTTTGATGGCTTAGACACAGAAACACATTGTTCACCCCTTTGGGGGTAGATTTGGAGATGGTGACAACTCTCCTTTTCTCCTTTTTAGGGTTTCTATCTCTTTCATTCCATTATTCACCTAGTTTTTTCATGACGATGGAAAACTAATCTTATTTGTTGTTGGGGAAAGATGTAACCTCTAAACTCTCATATATCCTAATTCTTATTTATTTTATATGCTTGCATATGCTTGATTTATCAATTGTTGGGTTCCTTACCTGTATTTAATGCTTTTATCGTTTAACTCATTCGGTAAATGTTGTTTGTCTTTATTGATACGGGAACGTACAATAATGTCATGAATTGGGAGGAATTCCTTAATTAAGCAATACCACCTAGGGATAGGGGTAGGACGATCAATTGTATTTTGCTTCCGTTTATCATGCATTATTAATTACTAGGGGAGGCTAGGGATAGGAAGCCGGTAATTAGTAATAAGCTCTTTTCGCCAAGGGATTGGGTTAAAGGTAGACCAAGAAATTTTGCATGACAATATGATAAATAAGCGAATTAAATAAGAAGAGTAGATATAAGAGGGTGATTGGGTGAAATCTGAACCCTAGCAACAAATCCATCTCATATTATCAACATCATCCATCCACTTTTGTGTTTAACCTCAATTAATCAAATTGCATTCATGTTTACTTTTCCGTACTTAATATTCAAAAACCCCAAAATATTGCTTTTATAGTCTTGATTGGTTATGCAAAAGCACAACAGTTTAGTGCCATGAGTCTCTTGGGAAAACGATACTTGGACATACCATTTATTATTACTTGATAACGATCTGGTACACTTACCAGGGGTTTAACAAGTTTTTGGCGTCGTTGTCGGGGACTCGTGGTATAACTATTCTATATGTGTGATTCTTAACAGATTAGACTTTCTATCTTTCTATCTCTTTATCTATCTTTGTGTTTTTATTTTTATTTTTTTTCTCTTTATAAAAAAAAACGAAAAAAAAAATATCTTTTTCTGTTTTTAATTTTTTGTTTTTATCTTTCTGTTTTTTTTTAAAAACGAAAAAAAAATAAAAATATTTTTCTTTTTTTATCATTCTGTTTCTATTTTTCTATCTTTATTTTTTAAAAAAACGAAAATAAAATAAAATAAAATAATATCTTTTCCTTATTTTTCTTCTTATTCTTCTCCTCATTCTTCTCCTTATCTTTCCATCTTTCTATCTTTCTCCTTATTCTTCTCCTCATCTTTCCATCTTTCTATCTTTCAATCTTTCTAGCTATTTTTCTTTCTATCTTTTTATTTTATCTTTCTATCTTTATCTTTTGTTAAAAAAAAACGAAAATTAAAATAAAAAATTATCTTTTACTGTTTTAATTTTTTTTGGGCTAATTTTGTGCTTTAGTGCAATGTTCTTTAGTGTATGCAGGATAAAATTTTTGGTACTAAAAGCACAAGATCATCAGGAGGAGATAAAGAAGGAGAATTGGTTCACCAACACCCTGATGTGAACAATGACAAACCCAAACTTGGCACACCAAGTGAAAATTTAAAATAGGTTATGAGTTGTCAAGACTATCAAAGCAAACAGAATTCTGAAGATTGAGGATCCTTAGAGTTGGTGACAAGAAAAGTCTCGAGATGTTGTTGGTGTCATGAAGGAAGGAAGAACGCCAACAGAAAATATCAACACCTATTGATGGGTGTTTGGGCTTTACCGGGTCAAGCTAATGACGTTAAAGAAGCGCTTGCTGGGAGGCAACCCAGTTTCTAACCCTGTTTCTGAATTTTTGTTTTATTTATTTGATTTTATTTTTTTTAGGTTAAATGATGCTTCTGATGGTAGTGATGATAACATCTACTAATGGATGCTTCTACAACATCTACTGATGGATGTTAGGTGATTTGGCATCTACTGATGGAAGCCGATGAAGATAAGGAAGATTGGTGTCTACTGATGGATGCCAATGAAGATAAGAAAGATTAACATCCATTGATGGATGCTATATGGTTAGACATCTACTGATGGATGTCATTAAACATCATTTACTGATGAATGCCACTGGGATACCATCTACTGAGGGATGCTAGAAGATTTAGGTTTCTACTGAAGGATACAGGAAGGTACACCTACTGATGGGTGATGGTAAGGTTGGCACCTACTGATGGGTGCTAGAAAGGTTTGGGTCAGGCTCGTGACGTTAAACAAGCGCTACCTGGGAGGCAACCCAGTTGATTGATTTATTTTTGCTTGTTTTAATTCTTGTTCTAGTTGCATATGTGAGATAAGTGATTGGGAATGGCATAAAAATTAAATTTTGAAAGTTGAATTTGAAGGTTTAAAGGGTTAAAATGTTTTAAAACGAAAAAAAAAAGAGGGGTAAACCGCGCCCACCGCCGGGCGGTGGAGACGCTGAGGGGTCAAAGTGTTTTAAAAGAGGGTTTTGTTCTTTTGGCCCATTATTTGATTTTTCTACCCCTCAGGTTCGCCCAAGCACTCTATACCAAACCCATAATCTCTCTTTCACTTTTAAAAATCCTATAAAGATTTCCCAGCACTTCTCTTATCATCCTCTCTCTTAAAAACCCAATTTTTATCACTTTTTCATCCAAGTTTGGGGTTTTGTGAGAGCCCAACTATTTGGGGTTGATTCCTCCACATTCTTTGGAAGAACTTTTGTGTGATACTAACGTTTAATGAGATTTCTTGTGGTTTTGTGAATTGTACTTGATGTAGGGATGGCCTGCTCATCAGGAAAGAGGATCAAGACTGTGGGGAATAAGAGGAACCAATCAGAGTTGGAGCAGCTAAAGCTCCAACTATGGAGGAAGATGATGAGATAGCATTTATTGATGGATGCTATTTGCACTAGAACAAGATTTTCTATCTTTTGTTTTTGTATTTATTTGTTTCTGTTTAGTAGTGTAGGATTGATGAACTTGGTTGGACACTATATCTGATGCAGTGGTTTGATATTTTTGCATGATGGGTATTGCTTGATGATGCTTTGATATTGATGATGTTGAGATTGCACAATATGTTGATATACAGGTGGTGTTCACAAGCTGTGTGAACAAATGCATTGTGATTTTGTGATTGTGATTATGAGGCTAAGCAGGGTATTTGATAGAATGATAGGAATAAGCTTGTGTGAGGTTTTTGAGCTTCAGAGTTCTTATTGATATATTTGCTATCTACTGGAAGCATGAATGATTTTGCCTAAATTTCTGTGATTGATTGAATTGCGTTTATGTGTCATATGATCAAGGCCGTTTTTCAAAAGCCCTTTTCTAGCCAAAAATTTCGTCCCATATGAAAAAAAAGAACATCTTATGTTCTACCCTTTTTGAACCTAAGCCTTAAACAGGATGAGAACCCTTGCTTTGAAAATCTTTGCCTTAAGTTAGGTTGAGAAATATTTTTGGGGTATTGTTAAAGGTTCAAGTTTGGGGTTGTTGGGAGAATTGAAAAAGAAAAAAAAAGTTAGACATTGAGCTTATGTGTTGAAAATAATATGCATGAGAAAAGATGAAAAAGATAGAAGAAAGCAAAGCATGAAAAGAAAAGCTCAATGTGAAGGAAAGGGAAAGTTGGGAATGAGTGAGATTGGTAAAAAGAGAGTTCGTGCTTGAACTATGAATGTGTAGATAACTTTCTTAACTCAAGGGATTTGTGATCTAGAAAAACCAATTTTCCTTGTTAGCCCAACCACATTATAAGCCTTGAAAAGTCCTTGTGATGATGTTTGATTATGGCAAATGAAAGGCAACTTTGTTCTATGTGACATGTAGATAAGAAGAGGGAAGGAGTGGCCTTTATACACCTTTGAGTGAAACACTTGAGTGTTTGAGTGAAACACTTTATATGGTGAGGAATGATTCCATGAATTCATGATTATATCTATGCTTAACTAATTGATCATTCATGAGAATAACATCTGTTGGAAGATTATGTGATTGTGTGAACACCATGATGAGTAATTTGAATCAAAGCATGTGCACATCTTGACTAAATTCTATTGACGAGTTGATTTGAGTGATTACTCGTCTTGAAAGAAAAAAAAAAGTTTTGGATTGTGTTGAACCATTGTGATGATTTGTGGAAGATTAAGTTTCATCTTGTTTGCTAGAGGACAAGCAAAGTTTCAAGTTTGGGGTTGTGCTAACGGTTGAAAAACCGTTATTTTTATACTTAATTTTGATATCAAATGCACCCTTGTTGACTTAGAAACTTTCTTTGACTCATGATTTTTCTTTATTTTTGTGAATAAAAGAGTTGGGCACATGTTTTATGATTTTATCATTAAATTCCCTTGTTGTAGGTTTTTGGAATGAATTGAAAGAAAGGTTGAAGTATCAAGGGTTGCAGTGCAAAAAAGTCAACCAGTCAACCAGAAAAGTCAACAGTTAATCAGAAAAGTCAACTAGTTGACAGAGTGCTGAAAAGTCAACCAGAATCCAGAAAAGTCAACCAGAACGTGATCTGATATATTTTGTGCGATTTTTATGATCTGTTTGGGCTTGGACCTGTTTTCTGTTATTTTTATGGCTTATTTAAAGACCTAAACACCCTAGGGTTTGTATCTTTTGATGGCTTAGACACAGCAACACATTGTTCACCCCTTTGGAGGTAGATTTGGAGATGGTGACAACTCTCCTTTTCTCCTTTTTAGGGTTTGTATCTCTTTCATTGCATTATTCACGTAGTTTTTCCATGACAAAAACTAACCTTATTTGTTGTTGGGGAAAGATGTAACCTCTAAACTCTCATATATCCAAATTCTTATTTATTTTATATGCTTGCATATGCTTGATTTATCAATTGTTAGGTTCCTTACCTGTATTTAATGACACTACAAAAAAAAACTATTATTTAGTGGAGGTTTATTTTCCATTTTGTGGAGGTTTTTCAAACCCCGCAATTAGAGTCGTCGCTATTAATTTACGGGGGTTGTTAGGCCCCTGGTATCCAATTTATATTGCAGAGGTCTTTTTGTTGAGGGTTTTAATCTCTTCTATTAGTGACTATTATTTTGTAGAGGTTTGAAACCTCTTTTATTTTCAACTATTTTACTGCAAAGATTAACCCCGTTATTTTCAATCTTTTTTGGATTAATACCATATTCAATTTGACAATTATAATTTAAATCTTTTAAGCTGCCTCATTTGTATTATTTAGGTTCTGAGTTTAGAACTTTATTTTGCTTACATGAAAATATCACCATTAAAATGCTTATATTTCTGTCAACAATATTTTTTTGTAACAAAATTCAAATACTATAATGAAGACAAAAAAGCATGACAAACTTCTTTTACCAAAGTCTTGAATTATATATCATTGAAACATTCAATTCTCAAAAACTCCATAGTATATAAAAGTAAGTTAAATTGAATCGTAATTACAATTAAACTCAATTACTCAAAATCCATAGGCTAAATATAGTTTCATCCTAAAAGACATCATAAACTTCCTAAATGTTGCTAGCACCAGATGATCCTATTTTACCACCCAAAGAAGACTTGGGCTCATTTGCATCACCACCTTCCTGAAATGATAAAACAAAAATATTAATAGTAAGGAATGCTTATAATTAAAGTATATCAGGCATAATGCTTCAACTATATTAGTAACTTACTTGAGGTTAAGAATCAAACAATGAGGTAAATTCATCAGGAATCTTTCCTTCCTTCATTATCATGTATGCTTTAAGTGCTGATTCTAAATTGTTGTACTTTTGTTGCCACTAATTAGAAGACGATGATGAGACAGTGGTAGATGAAGCAAGACTTAAATCTGAAATTCGAAGTCTTGTATTCCTAAATGCATTAGTAGGAGCTGCTCCCAAACCCATGCATCGTACTCTCCCGGAATGCTCTGGGCCTAACACTTTACCAACAACATCATTAGGAGAAACCTCTGATTCATTGGTAGTACTTTGAGTCAAACCCGCTTCAATTTGTTCCTATAGGCATATAACAATTTTTAATTAAAAGTCTAAATATAAAAAAAAAACATATTTGAAAATATATATTATAATAGAACTAACCGCTATATCTTTTGCCGCATCATTGACAAATGATCCATCCTTTTTTTTTATGAGTTTCAATATATAGCTTTCCACGACTAGGCAGTTGTCCAGTTTCCATAAACTAAATAAAAAAAAGAAGAAGTTAAAATAAATAGTAAACTTTATAAAATAGTAAAAACTGTCATGTTTACTAATATCCCTACCATCTCATGCCTTTTTCTTGAGAAAGGTTTAGAACTACCTGTATGAGGAGTAATTTGCTTGTTGCGATTTTCTCTATTTGTTTTACACATCTCCTATGAAAGAAACAATTGTAAGTTAATATACCAATAAAATAAACTAAGTACACAAACAATTCACACCACTCCAAATAATGAAAATTATACTAGTGTTTTCGGTTTTAGACGATAAGTAATAAATTAGCCTATTGAGTTCTTTCTATACCGGTTGACACATTACTTATGATTTGATCTTTGGTTTTCGCTGGATCATAAAACTCATTCCACAAATTTTGCCTATGTGCAGCCCATTTTCTACCAAGAGTTAATTTACAATAACGTTGTGCATTAGCTTCAGCGATCCTAAAACAAAATCGAGGCTTTTGAAAAAAGAAAACATAGTTAGTGTGTTAACATTTATAAAAAAATGAAAAATTTCAAAAGAAAAAAGTCATACATGTATAATGATATATATACCTGCAATATTTGCTTAAAGCATTCCAAAAAATAAGTGTTAGGCATGCCTGTTTTCCCAGACCACCTTTCAAAATTAATTGGAAACAAATTGCCATCTGTTGCCAATAAACCACAATATCCTGCAAGAACGCCTTGTCCTTCACCAATAGGCATGCCTATCTCATCAAACTCCACAATGATGCGTTCTCCAGAAGGTAAATTATTTACTTCTTTAACTTTGACCTTAATTTTCTTGATAACTCCTGTTAAGTCTTTAACAATAAAATAACTTAGTTAATCATAACTACAATTTAAAAAAAAAAAATATGCATTCAGGAAATATAAATATGACATATACCTATTGCATCAACCGTCCAATACGATAAAGATTGACGTCCAACTTGTTTTGTGGATGTTTCAGTTTGTTTTGTGTTTTCAGTGGGTAATGAGGATTCACATCCAACATGTGTGGATGTTTCAGTTTGCTGTGTATTTTCAGTGGGTAATGATGATTCACGTCCAACATGTATCTAGAACAAAAGGTAAGAGACTCTTCAGCTAAGTATCCCTCGGCTATAGAACCTTCTGGTTGTGCCTTGTTTCGTACAAATGTCTTTAAATGACCTAATTCCCTATAATAATGACAAATAGTTACATTAAACAACTTGGATACACAAACACACACACACACACACACACACACACACACACACACACACACACACATATATATATATATATATATATATGATACCTTAAACAAAAAGTACTAAGCATTACCTCTCTATAGGATACATATATCGATAATGAACTGGACCTCTAAGCTTTGCTTCTTCTACTAGATGGACAGTTAAATGAACCATAACTGTGAAGAATGATG
Organism: Vigna mungo; assembly: GCA_036885675.1. Taxonomy (NCBI): domain Eukaryota; kingdom Viridiplantae; phylum Streptophyta; class Magnoliopsida; order Fabales; family Fabaceae; genus Vigna; species Vigna mungo. Next base: position 11,697,708 of record CP144694.1, on the reverse strand, counting down.
GTGGGAATAACATCTCTAAGTGGCAAAGTGTAACCACAATGCGATCTTGAAGCTTTTCAAGTTCTTGTATATTTAAGCTTTTACTACAAAGGACTTTAAAGAATGAGCAAAACTCCACCAAGGTTGCAGTGACATGGTTTGGTAACAAGTTACGAATTGCTAACGGTAGTAATTGCTCCATAATAATATGGCAATCGTGACTTTTTAGTCCTAATATTTTATGTTGCACCTCATCAACACATCTAGAAACGTTACTTGAGTAACCATCCGGTACTAAAACATTTTTCAAAGTTTTGAGAAACAACTTTTTGGTATCACGAGTTAGTGAAAACAAAGCAAGGTGATATCTTCCATTATCATGTGGCCAAAGATCTTGTCTTATGCCCATTTCCTTTAAATCTTTCCTAGCATTAAGATTGTCTTTGGATTTAGGCTTTTCATTCAACAAAGTATACATGATATTGTCAAATACATTTTTTTCAATATGCATAAAATCTAAATTGTGGCGTAACAAATTAGACTCCCAATATGGAAGCTCAAAGAAAATGCTTCTTTTTTTCCATTGTTTAACTTCTTCTCTGTATCTTTTTCCTCTACCATCCAAATGAATTCCTCTCCCAAATGTGACATTAATATTTTCCACTTGCCGAAAAATGTCAGAGCCTGATAATTTCAGTGGTGGATTCCATTCTTCAGTGCTTCCATCAAAACGAACACGATTCAATCGAAATCTATGGTTTCTACTTAAAAAGCAACGATGCCCCATAAAACACCACTTCCTACTATGAGGAAGACGACAAGGTTCTGCATCAAAGTTACAAGTAGGACAAGCTAAACCTATGTGTGTGTTCCAACCAGATAAAATACCTAAGCCAAGAAAGTCACTAATTGTCCACATAAGAGCGGCTCGCATTCTAAAAGTTTCATTCAGTGAAGAATCAAAGGTGTCCACTCCATCATTCCATAGCTCACGTAACTCATCCACAAGGGGTTGTAAGTAGACATCAATATTATTTCCAGGCATTTGCTTGCCTGGAATGATCATGGATAGGATCAATGAAGTGTGCTTCATACATATCCAAGGTGGAAGATTGTATGGAATTAAAAACACTGGCCAAATACTATAGGTAGAACTCATAGTGCCAAAAGGATTAAAACCATCACTAGTAAGGCCTAAGCGAACATTCCGAGGATTAGAAGAAAATTCTGGATGCATTAAATCAAATGTCTTCCATGCCTCACCATCCCTTGGATGCCTTATAAATCCATCCTTGTTATCTAAAGAATGCCATCTCATATGCTTTGCAGTCTTAGAACACATAAACAATCTTTGCAATCTTGGTTTCAATGGAAAGTAACGCAAAACTTTAGCTGGTTGCTTTTTTTTCTTCTTTGGGTTCCATCTAGATGTACCACAATGTTTGCATGTTTCCAAATCTTTTTCATCATCTCTTAAATATAACATACAATCATTCGGACATGCATCTATTTTGGTATAGTTAAGACCCAGTTTATTGATGATTTTCTTAGCCTCATAAAAAGAAAGAGGCAACTTTGCTTCACTAAATGCATCTCTTAACAAATCTAAGATCATAGTCATTGCCTTGTCACTTAATCTACACAAAACCTTGATATGATATAATTTGACTACAAATTCCAATTTTGTGTACTTGGTCCCATCATATAAAATCTGATTTCCATCATTGAGAAATTCATTAAATTCATTATGATTCTCCCTTGGCCTTTCATTCAAAACATTGTTTACACCCACAGGTTGTGAACTACCTATATTAGTACCTTCTTGCCTTTGCCTATAATGCTCAAATGCTTCATTTATCATTGTTTCCATTGGATTTTCAGAATGAAATGTCTCTTGTATATCATCTTCATTTCTTGGAATATCTTTTGTTTGTTTCTCACCATGAAGATTCCATATAACATAATTTTTAGGAAATTGTTTTAAGATCAAGTGCTCTTCAACTTCGACTCTATTATGCCATTTCATAAATCCACATTTGGGACATGGGCATCGAATTGTATCTCCAATAGCCCCATTCTCAAAAGCAAAATTTAAGAATTTTTCTAAACCAATAGAGTATTCAATTGTATTTCGAGGCTTAGCAATCCAAGATTTATCCATTCAAAAATATTCCTAAACAAAATGAAATACACTACCACATCAAAAAGATAACAATATTCATGGAATATACAAACAAAGATTGAATTAATAAATAAAATGCTTCCAAATGAAATTAAATGTACTAACCTTGAGAACTATGAGATTCCAAAGTTTGATGGCAGTCAAATAGTAGAACAACTCAGTAACACAGTAATAACACAATGCCTCCCAAGCTTAGTTGTAACACCAGCTTATTAATAAGCACGTTTGAATCTGTGAACTACCTACAAAGTGGTTTAGGAGAAAAGCTGAAACTATAAGCTTATATTGGATTACTTGTAATTGGTGGTAAGATTTAGAGTTATAGGTTTTAGAGGGTAAAAACTCATATCCCAAAATAATCAAAATATTAAAGAGATACAGATTTTTCAAGTTATAAAAAGCTAGTTTATTACTTAAAAAAAGTAATTTAAGTGTCAATTTTTCTTTTATATCATGCATAGTTTTCCAGAATTATACCTTGACCTAAAAAACTAAATAACTAATTATATATTAAAAAAAATCCATAAACATTGCACCACCTATTGTATCATGCGTTAGTTTCAACAAATTATGGATTCAATCATTTTGATCAAGATAAATATGCCACTGCTACAAGACTTATTCATGCCTAACGATTACCTTTTTTTTAAAAAACCATATAAGAGAACTAATTTTATATGAACTAAAACACCAACTTTTCCTCACTATTCCATTATATTTTTTTAGTAACCCGGTTTCAATACCCATTAAATAACCAATACAATCACTACCAAACTTAAAGCACCTAACAGGAATATAAAATTATATGGCTCGAATTAAATGAACAACATACCTTATTATATCACAGTACAACAACTCAAGCATTCAAGCCATACAATTTATATTAGCGAATCATAAGTCAAGTGAAACCACAAAATTTTCAAATAGCAAATCAATATACAATAAAAAATAATGGTTCTATGGCACAATTATAAATGAAAGACACATTCCAATATTTTGAACTGTACATAAAGGGATTTTGATCACCGCTGTAATTAGATAAAGGAACAGGACAATTGTCCTCATAGGCTGCCATGTTGGCCACATTAAATGAGGAGTTAGAATAAGAGATATCTTTCACCAGAAAATCATAACTAGGAATACTAAGAATTGGATTTTTATTCATACAAGTAATCTCAAAACTAAATTTCCTTTCCTACACTCATTTTATCTCTCTTATTACTTTATTCTTTTCCAACTTATGCACATACAAAGACCCATATACTTATCAGTTTTAAATATGCCACATTAAATGCGTCGTCTTTCCTTCATCTCCTTCTCTGGGTCTTATAAATTTCTGTTTTTTATTTGTTGACCCTGCTAGGGTTCTGGATGGTTTTTGGCTTTAAAAAATAAATTAAAAATTGTGTTCTAGTTTTTCATGGTACGGGTTCAGACAGATAAATTGAGAAGAAAAAAGAAGATTGCTGAATTTGTGTCACGTATTTATATAGTTTTTGTTTCTCCATAGTTTTTGTTTCTCCGGAAGAGGATGAAGTTCGGGTTTTTTTTTCTGTATCTTTTTTCGTTGGGGTGTTTTGGCAGTTGATTTTTTTTGGTATTAATCACTATTTATTTTTTTGGTTTAGGGTTTAAGCTTATATTAACCATCTATCCTTGCAATGATCTATAGCTAACGACAGTAACATCGACTTCCAAAATGAGTTAGATGTACTCAGCAGGTTAGACAATTAACCTTGTTACTCTAGTTCTGGTTTTTGATATTAAAACATAAATAACAGACCAACACAATGGCAAAGATAACCATACAAACCACGTTTTCCAGAATTTCTTAGTTACAAACCACATAATTATCAACAGTAATTTTAAATAAAAAGGAATGTCTATAAATTCAAACCAAGAACCTTCTAGTACACCATCGATGTCGGGGCAGAAGAGGGTTTAGAAGAATACTAGGTTAAAGAATTAAACCTGGCCGCAAGTTGGCTTGCACACGGCGACCGAACTTTGCTGAACCTGGCCGGCGACCACACATTGCTCAACCTAGCCGACGAGCACAATGGAACGAAAGCACTGGACGAACGAAGGCACTGAACCTGGCAGGCAACCACAGTTTGCTGAACCTGGCCGGCGACCAGACTTTGATCAACCAAGCTGACGAGCACAAACGAAGGCACTGGACAAAAACTGAGTGAGAATTGAGGGTTGAGATTTGGGGGAAATAGGAAGAGATATTTTGGAGGGGGTCTGAAAAAAATTGGGAGCAAGGGTTTAGTGAAAAAGTTAAATCCCGCGCTTATGTTTTAGGAGATAGGAAAAGAGGGTCTGATCAAAGTTGGAAAAAGTTAAATCCCTCTTACGTCTTAGGAAAAAGGAAAAAAAGGGGGAAATTTTTTGGGAAAATATAAAGTTAAGTGAGAAGGTTTAAACTTTTTAATTAAGGAGGTTATAAACCTCTTAAAAGAAAAATTAAAACCCCTACAATTATTGGCAATAAGACAATTCATTATAATGATTTTAAATAATGTTTATTTGTGGAGGGTTTTTATAACCTCCACAAAATAACCTCCACTATATAATATTTTTTTTGTAGTGTGCTTTTATCGTTTAACTCATTCGGTAAATGTTGTTTGTCTTTATTGATACGGGAACATACGATAATGTCATAAACTGGGAGGAAATCCTTGATTAAGCAATACCACCTAGGGATAGGGATAGGACGATCAATTGTATTTTGCTTCCATTTATCATGCATTATTAATTACTAGGGGAGGCTAGGGATAGCAAGCCGGTAATTAGTAATAGGCTCTTTTCGCCAAGGGATTGGGTTAAAGGTAGACAATTAAAAAGAAGAGTATATATAAAAGGGTGATTGGGTGAAATAAGCGAATTAAATAAGAGTAGATATAAGAGGGTGATTGGGTGAAATCTGAACCCTAGCAACAAATGCATCTCATATTATCAACATCATCCATCCACTCTTGTGTTTAACCTCAATTGATTGCATTCATGTTTACTTTTCTGTACTTAATATTCAAAAATCCCAAAATATTATTTTTATAGTCTTGATTGGTTATACAAAAGCACAACAATTTAGTGTCATGAGTCTCTTGGAAAACGATACTTGGACTTATGTTGACTCCCTGGCAAGCGTACCAAATCGTTCCAAGTAATATAATCGGTAAAACCCGATATCGTTCTTCCCAAAAGACTCGAAAGGCCTTATCGTTCGTGTGAATTAAAATCGTAAGACTTGTAGAGAAAAATTAATTGTTGTGGATGCAAGAACACAAAATAAACATGCAATGCGTTGATTCAGTTGACTAAAAAGACTATGGATGAATGGCGTTGTTGGGGGTTTATAATTTCATCTTATCCGTTCTGTCTTATCTACTCCTCTTGTTTAAATTGCTTTGTTATCTAATTGTTATGCAAACTTTCTTGGCCTACCCTTAGCCCGATCCCTCGGTGAAAAGAGCCTATTACTAATTACCAGCTTGCTATCCCTAGCCTCCCCTAGTAACTAGCAATGCATTACCGAACAGAAGCAAAAACAATTGATCGTCCTAGCTCCTTATCCCTAGGTGGTATTGCTTAACCAAGGAATTACTCACCAGTTCATGACATTACTGTACGTTCCCGTATCAATAGAGACAAACAACAGTTATCGAATGAGTTAAACGATAAAAGCTTTAAGGGTTTAGGGTTTCAAAAGATTACATTGTTTCCCCCAACAACAAAAGGGTTTAGTTCACCATTGTCATGGTGAACCTAGATGAAAATAATGGAAGAATGGAATAGCAAACCCTAGATAGGATGAAAAGGAGCCTAAGCATCCAAGAGATCTTCTCTAGAGAGTGAAAATTAGGTCTGGCCGCCCTCTTCTGTCAAAAGAATGAGAAGGAAATTGCACTAGGGCTATTTATAGCTGAGGAGCGTCACAAAAAACAGGTTCATGCCCAACAGGCAACCGCCCGGCGTCACACTTATGCCGCCCGACGGTTTGCCTCTTATCGCGCTACCACCCGGCGTCAGGGGTCCACCGCCCGGCGGTTTGCCTTTTATCGCGAAACCGTCAGGCGTCCCTGCCATGGTGCCATCTCCTCGCATTTGGCCGCCCAGTGGTGTATTTTTGCCGCTGGGCGGTTCCTAGACTCTTCTTTTCTTGATTTTCTTCCTCTGTCTTGAGTCTAAGGCCTTCATCTTCAACTCCATTCTTCACTTCCATCAAAATTGCTACAAAACCATGCAAAACAAGCATAATATCGCTAAAGACAGCTTTTGACTCTCAACTGACTCATTTATTGAGTTTTGCTTGATTCTAAGCTCATTCTAAGTAGTAAAGGGAGTAATTTGGTCTAAAATAACATATGAAAATAACGGTTTTTCAACCGTTATCACAACCCCAAACTTAGAACTTTACTTGTCCTCAAGCAAACAAAACAAAACTATAAACAAAACAAAACTTGGCTTTCTACAATTTCATCCGATGGTTCAACAATCCTAAAGTACATTATGAGAACTACTCAATTTCAGATCATCAGTTGTAATCAAATCAAGATGCATGCATGCTTTCAATTCAATTATCTCACACATTCCTCAACAGATGTTTCATATTATGAATGACCAATCCACTAAGCAAAGATGCAATCATGAAATTTAGAAATTCTCACAAAGCAAGTGTTTCACTCAATCACTCAAGTGTTTAGGGTGGCACTCCAACTCTTCATCATTCACAAGTCACATGAAATAAAATTGTCGTTCATCTCAAACAATCAAAATCATTACATGCAAATGCCATCAAAAGGACTTTTCCAAGGCTTGTATCAAGAGAGCTCATTTATCATTCAAGGTTCAAGTTCAACTCTCTTTCTTAACCAATCTCACTTGTCCCCAACTTCTCCCCTTTTTCTTTTATTTTTACATTGAGCTCATCTTTCATGATTTTTCTTTTTTTCTCATGTATTTTTCGTTTTCAACACTTGAGCTCAATGCCTTTCTTTTTGCCATTCAAACTGTCCCCACAACCCCAAACTTGAACCTTGAATGTACTTACAGTCATTAACCCAATTCAAAGTAAATAGTTTCAGCACAAGGGTTTTCATTCTATTTAGGGCCAAGGTTCAAAGAGGGTATAAAATTTCAAGCATGTTGGGTAAAAATTTGGCTAAGTAAGGGCTTCCAAAAATGGCCTTGATCATATGACATATACATGCAATTCAATCAATCATCAAGACTTAGGCAATATCATTCATGCTTTCCTGTGAATGAGTTCATAAAAAAGTAAAACTCTGGAGCTCAATACCTCACACAACATGCTTTCTCACACACATTCATTCATACACCCTGCTTAGCATCATAACCACAATCATAATTCATCACACATCTGTTTCACAGGATATCAACATGCAACACAACTTAATTATCATTCACATCAAATCATCATCAAACAGGCTCATCATGCAAATTATTCAGTCAAACATCTTCAGAAAAGTATTCAAGCCAAGCTTACACACTGAAAAATAAAATTCAACCTATTCTAAGAATTTAAAATGCAAAAGTGAAAGAGAGAATCTAGGTTGCCTCCTAGTAGCGCTTGTTTAACGTCACGAGTCTAACCCAAACCTGTTTAGCACTTGTCAGTAAGTGCAATCCTTCCAACACCCATCAGTAGGTATGCCTTCCTGGTATCATTGGGATCTTCGACGTCCCACCTACTCAACTTTCTTCTATCCACTCTTCGAATTGCTGCAGAGTATGGCTTTCTGATCTCCACCATTCCTTCTTCCTTATCCGTCTCCTGATGATCTTGTGCTCCTAGTACAAATTTTTTCCTGCACATACTAAAGAATACTGCACTAGAGCACAAAATTAGCCCAAAAATAAAAACAGTAAAAACATTATTTTATTTTTAATTTTCGTTTTTTTTTAATTTTTTTAATAAAAACAGAAAGACAAAAAAGAAAACTAAAAACAGAAAAATAAAAGGAAAAATAAAAACAGAAAGATAAAAACAGAAAAAATAAAAACAGAAAAATAAAAAACAGAAAAATAAAAACAGAAAGATAAAAACAGAAAAAATAAAAACACCCCTCAGTAGGTGTTAATTCTCTTTGCTTGATATTTTTTTCTTTTTCTTCTTTCTGCTGAATTTCTTCAAAAAATTAAGAACACCAAGCACTTGTTTCCATGTTTTAATCATAGGAACTTTAATCTCCAATTTCTTGAAGATCTCCATATAGCACTTGACTTTCTTTTCCTTCCTATGATTTTTCTTTTGATGAGGAGGGGGCTTTTCATATGATCTTTTCTTCTTTGCTTTATTCCTCTTTTTCTCACTCTCCCTTCTCAACTTTCTCTTTTTCTCTTTTCTTCTTTTCTTTTTTATTTTTGCATATTTTTTTCTTTTTTCCTTTTTCTCAACTACTTCATTCCCTTCCTCACTCAACCTTTTCTCCTCTATCTTTTCCTCTTTTATCTCTATCTTCTCATCATCTCTTTCTATCTTTTCCTCATCAACAACATTATCAACATCAAAACTAGGGGCTTGACATTCCTCCCTAGGGTTAACCTCAGTACTAACCCTAGAATTCAATATCTCCAACCTTTTATTTCTTGCTTCACTCTCTTCTTTAGAGGATAGAGAGTTTTGGATAATTCGTTACAATGTCTCGTCAATTCTATTGATTTGCTCATTCAAAGCAGATACCCGTTACCCTAATAGTAATTGTTGATGTGGTTCTCCTGCTTGTTCATTCCAACCTTGATCCATGATTGAGTAAGGTTCCCACCAGTAGTTGAAATTATTTTGATAGAATTGAGTGCCCATATAATCAAATTCTTGTTCAAACTGCATTCTGCAAAAATTAGACACAAAACCCTATAAAACATTTATTAGAACAAAAATAAAAACAAACATAAAATCAAGTCTAATTCAATCAATTCACACTACTTGAAAAAGTTCAACCTCGAGTCCCCGGCAACGGCGCCAAAAACTTGTTGACTCCCTGGCAAACGTACCAGATGGTTCCAAGTAATATAATCGGTAAAACCCGATATCGTTCTTCCCAAAAGACTCTCGAAAGGCCTTATCGTTCGTGTGAATTAAAATCGTAAGACTTGTAGAGAAAAATTAATTGTTGTGGATGCAAGAACACAAAATAAACATGCAATGCGTTGATTCAGTTGACGAAAAAGACTATGGATGAATGGTGTTGTTGGGGGTTTACAATTTCATCTTATCCGCTCTCTCTTATCTACTCCTCTTGTTTAAATTGCTTTGTTATCTAATTGTTATGCAAACTTTCTTGGCCTACCCTTAGCCCGATCCCTCAGCGAAAAGAGCCTATAACTAATTACCGGCCTGTTATCCCTGGCCTCCCCTAGTAACTACCAATGCATTACCGAACAGAAGCAAAAACAATTGATCGTCCTACCTCCCTATCCCTAGGTGGTAGTGATGGGCTGTCGCGACCCATACAAATTTGATGTGCATAAATAATGCAGTATAGTGCTAGGAAGTGACTCATAGGTCGTCTTTGAAGGACCAAATGTGGTTCGAGAATCAGGTCTAACACGAAGTGGGGGGTTTTGTGAAAGGTTTGTGAATGCGGATGAATTAAAATAAAACACAGATTTAAACAGAAATGCAAACACAGATCTAAAAACGGTTCCCAAGACAGACTGAAAACGGTTGGTCATTAACTCAATTACTATGCTTCCTATCCCAGATCAACGACAAGTACACACTACTCTAATCTAAATCCGACACGAATCACCCAACTAAGCGAAGGCTAATTCGGTCTTCAGAATTACAGACTAAGTGAATGCAATGCACAAATTTAATCAGTCATCCACCATACAGTCTAATCAACTAAGCGAAGAATTGACACCGATTAGGCAACTAAGCGTACACCTAATCGCAGGAAGACAACAGATTAAATATTGAGCAGAATCAAAGCAGCAGTATGGCAATTAAAGTGCAAGAGTCTCAGGGAAGCAAAGTAACTTTATTAACAACCAACCCGACTAATTTAAATCACAACTAAATTAACAAAATCAAACAGAACAGACAACATTAGAGTGAACAGAAACGATAAACTGAACATCACAAATAGGATGGTGAAAAAAAAATAAACTAAGCGGTCCTAAAATAAGATGCATGAACTAATTGGAAGGAAATGGCTATAACATGGAACACTATTGAATTGCATAAGCTAATAAATGAGGTAAACATTAAACCATGAATAGAAAAAAGAAAAACGCATGACATTGAAAATAAATTCACTGAGCTACTTCATTCTAAAAGAAAATGGTATAACACTTCTCCAAAAAAAATCAGCTGTGTGCTTCCCTAAAATTGAAAAACTTTTTCTCCAAATAAAAATCATCATGTGCCACTTAGAAAATTAAATATCCAGCATGTTGCAACTTCTTAAAATCCAATCAACGCATCCTATATAATCACTATGCATAACTTTTCTCAAATTAAATACGTGCAACATTGTTTTTCTTCAACGAAAATTAAAGTGCTTTCTAATAATCCGTAAATTCCCTGTGTGGCAGCGGTGGCACCTAGCTTACTCACCATTCCATCCCCATTCCATATTAATCAAGCACGAAACAACAAAAATGAAAGGAAAGTCAATGCATTACTTCTCTAAAAACAAGTACAGGCGCGTCTAAAATTGAAGAATTAAAGCAGCGTTCTTTTTCTCAAAGAAAGAAATACGAATTCCCCACCATCATGAAGGACCGTGAAGCTCTGAAATCAGTGCCCATCTTTCTCCAAAATAAAGCACCGAGACAGCTCAAATGATTCAGCGTGTGTTGCTTCTTGAAGAAAGGAAATAGTTGCCTCCGAAAATTAAAATAGTGACACATACACCTTCTATGAAAACCAGCGTGAAGAAAAACTCTCCCATTCAACCATAATCCATCAACGTTGGCATTTTTTTTGTTCAAAGAAAATTGCTAATGTGTCAAAACGTTCCAGCTCCCCCCCCAAAAAAAATCTAGATAGCAACAGCTAGAACAAATTGAACTTTGGAGCTCTCCTTCAGCAAGTGCTAACGTTCCAGCAGAAAATTCTCCTCCACAAAAGTGACGGTTGCACCTAGGTTCTAATCCCTAGGGCCAAGTGTCCTCATAACAATGGTTGGGGTCCACCCTAAAATAAAATGGAACCCTACGTCTAGTGTCCTACAATTTTGAGCCATCATAAAATTTGTCAACATTGGCCCAATGCACAAAAGCTGTCTAAAAAAAACTGTACTTTTAAATTACAATTGATTAATTCTAAACTACTAAATTAAAATATAACTAATTTTAGATTGCCCATGTGGAGAGCCTTGAATTTATTGATGACTCCTCTAATGTTCAAAATTGTATCTCCAAAATTTTCCCTGAAATTAAAATGCAAATAATTAGTTCAGAAAATTCAAATTAACTAAAATAAGAATTTCCGATCAAATTAAGCATAATTAGGAAAAATGGGAAAATACCGGAAAATTAAGCACAATTCCCTGATTAATTTTAGCACAATAAACTAAGTGAAATCAATAAAATATCGACTCATCAAAATAGACCACACTTAGTCTTTTGCACTCCTGGGCAAAATCAAGACGCAAATCAGGGAATAGATCAACGAACATAAGGGAATTGACACAGACTCAACACACAGACAACAAAGACTGACAAGGAAAGAAACAAATAGAATTACAATCCTCAAGAAATCCGGACAAGGAAAAGGAAGTAGACAGTATCCAACACAGAATCAAAGAAAGCAGATACTCAGAGAAATCATCCAAGCAATTCAAAGCATTGCAAAATGATCAATCAGTTCAAGAGGTGAAACAAAAATGACAGAACCTCACAGATGCACACTATCAGTGTTGCTCTCAAGTGTCTAGGATAAACAATGTCAACTCAATGCACTCAAGAAAGCAAACACGAACAGACTTGGCAAGCCTCTAATATCAACACTCAAAACATATATGCATGTTCAAATCAAAAGGTCTTTTATGGATGTAATGGGGCTAAGGACAAGGGAGGATAAATATGGATGAGAAGCTACAAACCAAAAGGAACAGAGGAGCAATGGGGAACAAGTGTAAACACATTCAAACACACCCACAACCTCTAATTCCATCATCTTCTTGACTCCATTGTTCACAATTACTCAATTTTTTTTTTCATTGTTTTTCTGCTCTCTTTTTTTCTTTTTTTTCTTTTTTTTCGTCCTGTCTCTTTTCTTTACTCAACAATTTCAAGAGACAAGATACAACACATATTTACAAAAACACGACAAGAAAAGGACTCATTAGCCAATTAATCTGAAACTCCCAGGAGACCACACTTATTCCAAAAACAATTCCAAAGCTCCAAAATTTCCTAAGGTTAAGGTAATCATGGTTTTTCACTGAGGGCTAGTGTATGAGCTTCAAAACAAAGAATGGGGAAAGCAAAAGGCTCAAAGGGACTATCAAAGGATCACAACAAGGTAGGCTCATCTGGCTAGAGAGGCTCAACAACAAAACTGCCTTTATCACTTCCAAACATGCATATCAATCAAGAATTATCAAAAAGAGTCAAGCCAAGGCATATGTGCAAGCAATAAAGAGACATATCACACATAAGGAAGAATATCAAGTGGCTCAAATCTCACATAGGGTATTTCTGTCACAATCAATCACCTTCTTAAACATCATGATCATCTTTCCAAGCAAAGAAAAACATTGATTTCAAAACCAATAAGAGTATCAATGAAGTGAAGGAAAAACCGACAACCTAAACAAAGTCCAGTAATCAAGAGAAACAAGTAAAACTGTACACAAGACACAACAAAAACTACCTAGAAAACAAAAACTTTAACGCAGAAAACATAAACTAATCAAAGAAAAATTAGAATCTCCCCCAATAGACCACACTTAAACTACACAGTGTCCTCAATGTGTCACAATCATCAAATAAGAAATCAGAACAGTCTATAGATCGTGGACAAGTGCAATAAAAGCGAGAAAGGGAGGAGAAGGGAAAAGGAAACTCCCCTGATCATGGTGGCAGTTGCCAATTTTGGACTTTCAGGGAGAGGTCTTCCACCATAGAATTCAGCAAGGAAGTGTTGAAGAGGAATGTTAGCGGAATGGCAAGTGTACCATATCGTATCAAGTAATAAAAATGGTAAAACCCATTATTGTTCTTCCCATGAGACTCGAAAGGCCTTATCGTTCGCGTGAATCAAAATCGTAAGACTTGCGGAGAAAAATTCAATAATTCTGGTGGATGCAAAGACAAAAAATAAACATGCAATGTGTTGATTCAATTGACAAGATTTAGGCAATGGATGAATGGAGTTGTTGGGGGTTTACAATTTCATCTAATCCTCTCTCTCTTATTTACTCCTCTTGTTTAAATAGCATTATTATCTAATTGCATGCAAACTTTCTTGGCCTCCCCTTAACCCGATCCCTCGGCGAAAATGGCCTATTACTAATTACCGACTTGCTATCCCTAGCCTCCCCTAGCAACTAGCAACGCATTACAAACATAAGCAAACACAATTGGTCGTCCTACTCCCCTATCCCTAGGTGGTATTGCTTAACCAAGGAAATTCTCACCATTTCGTGTCATTACTGTACGTCCCCGTATCAATAAAGGCAAATATCAATTACCGAATGAGTTAAACGATAAAGGCTTTAAGCACAGTATGAGAATCCAACAATTGATAATAAACACATATGAAAATCATATAATTCAAACAAGAGTTTCAATAAAAGAGAGTATCAAAAGATTACATTGTTCCCCCAACAACAAAAAGGGTTTAGTTCACCATTGTCATGGTGAACCAAGATGAAAATAATGGAAGATATGGACAGCAAACCCTAGAAAAGATGAAAAGGAGCCTAAGCATCCAAGAGATCCTCCCCAAAGAGTGCAAAGTAGGTCTGGCTGCCCTCCTCTATCAAAAGAATGAATTGGAATTCGTAACAGGGCTATTTATAGGTGAGGAGCGCAACAGAAAAATAGGCCCAAGCCCAGCTGACCACCGCCCGACGTCACACTTTGCCGCCCGGCGGTGTGCCCTAAATCGTGCCACCGCCCGGCGGTAAGGGTCTACCGTCCGGCGGTTTCCCTTGTGTCGCAAAACCGCCCGACGTGAGGGGTCTGCCGCCCGGCGTCCTCTGCTGGTGTCTTCTCCTCCCGTCTGACCGCCTGGCGCCAGGGGTCTACCGCTGGGCGGTCCCTAGACTCTTCTTTTTTTTCGATTTTCTTGCTTTTTCTTAAGTCTATGACCTTCATCTTCATTCCCAATCTTCACTTCTATCAAAATTGCTGCAAAACAATGCAAAACAAGCATAATATCGCTAAAAACAGCTTTTGACTCTCAACTGACTCATTTATTATGTTTTGTTTGATTTCAAGCTCATTCTAAGCAGTAAAGGGAGTAATTTGGTCTAAAATAGCACATGAAAATAACGATTTTTCAACCGTTATCACAACCCCAAACTTAGAAATTTGTTTGTCCTCAAGCAAAACAAAACAAAACAATAAAACAAAACAGAGCTTGGCTTTCTACCCTTTCATCCAATGATTCAACATTTCTAAAGTATATGACAAGACTTACTCAATTTCAGATAATCAGTGAACTCAAATCAAGATGCATGCTTGTTCTCAACTTAATTTAGCTCATGCTTTCCTCAACAGATGCTACACAGTATGAATGATCAGTCCATTAAACAAAAATGCAATCATGAACTTTAGAAGTTCTCACCAAGCAAGTGTTTCACTCAATCACTCAAGTGTTTAGGGTAGCACTCCACTCTTTATTGCTCACAACTCGCATGAAATAAAATTGCCATACATCTTAAACAATCAACATTTTTCCATGAAAATGCCATCAAAAGGACTTTTCCAAGGCTTGTAATGAGGTCGGGCTATCAAGAAAAAATGGTTTTTCTGGATCACAAAATTCTTGAGTCAACAGAACTATTTCATCAATGAAAAGGTTCAAGTTTAAACTCTCTCTTTGTCACCAATTTCACTCATTCCCAGCTTCTTCCCTTTTTCTTTTTCATTGAGCTCATCTTCATGCTTTTATTCTTTTCTTTTCTTTTTCTCTACTCATGTATTTTACTTTTCAACATTTGAGCTCAATGCTTTTCTTTTTGCCTTTCCATTTTCCCCATGCAACCCCAAACTTGAACCTTTTCATTCCATACAATTATTCTCAACACAACTCAAGATAAGTAATTTCAAATCAAAGGGGTTCATCCTGTTTCAGGCTAAAGTTCAAAAAGGATATAATCTTTAAAGCTTTTTGGGTGAAAATTTGGCTAGAAAAGGGTTTTCAAACATGGCCTTGATCATTTGACATTCACATAAAAATCAATCAATCATCAAGATTAAGGAAATAAAATTTATGCTTCACTGTGAACAATACATACAACAATAAAAACTCTGGGGCTCAATACCTCACACAACATGCTTTCTCACGCACAGTCATTCATACATCCTGCTTAGCATCATGACCACAATCATACTTCATCACACATCTGTTTCACAGGATGTTAACATGCAACACAACTCAATAGTCATTCACATCAGATCATCATCAAATAGACTCATCATGCAAAGTAGTTAGTCAAACATTTTCAGAAAGAGTATTCAAGTCAAGCATACACACTGAAAAATAAAATTCAACCTATTCTAAAAATTTAAAATGCAAAAGTGAAAGAAGAAATTCTAGGTTGCCTCCTAGTAGCGTTTGTTTAACGTCGCGAGCCTGACCCAAACCTTTCTAGCACCCATCAGTAGGTGCAAACCTTACCATCACCCATCAATAGGTGTACCTTCCTGTATCCTTCAGTAGATACTTTAACTTCCTAGCATCCCTCAGTAGATGCTATCCTAGTGGCATTCATCAGTAAATGCTATGTTTCCTCTTGCTTGATATTCTTTTCTTCTTCTTTCTACTGAATTTCTTCAGAAAATTGAGAACACCAAGCACATGTTTCCATGTATTAATCATAGGAACTTTGATCTCCAATTTCTTGAAGATCTCCTTGGAGGACATAAATTTCTTTCCTTTCCCATGATATTTCTTTTGAAGAGGAAAGAATTTTGCATGTGATCTTTTTTTCTTTTTGCTCTTCCTCTTTTTCCTTTGATGAGGATGAGGTCTTGCATATAATCTTTTCTTCTTTCTCATCTTCCATCTTTTCTCAATCTTTTCCTTCAACTTTCTCTTTTTATTTTTCCATGTTTTCTTCTTTTTTCTTTTCACACATTTTCTAATTTTTTCTTTTCTTTCAACCACTTCTTCTTCTTTCTCCTCATTTTTCTCTCCCTCACTCAACTTATCATTTTCAAAGATAGTTACTTGATATTCCTCTTTAGGGTCAACTTCAGTGTTACCCCGAATAATACCTAGAGATATCAATGCTTTTGTTATCTCATCTTCTTCTATCTTCTCTTCACCAATATCCTCTTCTTTAGGAATATCCTCCTCTTTAGGGTCAACTTCAGTGTTACCCCTAATAATACCCAGAGATATTAATGCTTTTGTTATCTCATCTTCTTCTATCTTTTCTTCATAATTGACTTTATCATTCGCAAAGATAGTAGATTGACATTCTTCTTTGGGGTCTACCTCAGTATTAACCCCAATAATGCCCAGAGACCTTAATGCACAAGAGATTTCTTCATCCAGTAAACGTTGCTCAGTTTCCCCCAACGTTTCTTTTCTTAAAGAGGATTGTTTCTCTTTTTCATTTTGATCAAGGTATGAGTGAGGTTCCCACTAGTGATTGAAATTATTTTGGTAGGATTGAGTGCTCATATAATCAACTTCTTGTCCAAACTGCATCCTGCAAATCTTAGGCATAAAACTCTAGAGAACATTTATTAGAACAAAAATAAAAACAAACATGAAAAATTAAATAATTACAAACAAGTCAAATTCAATCAATTCACACTACTTGAAAAAGTTAAACCTCGAGTCCCCGGCAACGGCGCCAAAAACTTGTTAGCGGAATGGCAAGTGTACCATATCGTATCAAGTAATAAAAATGGTAAAACTGATTATCGTTCTTCCCATGAGACTCGAAAGGCCTTATCGTTCGTGTGAATCGAAATCGTAAGACTTGCGGAGAAAAATTCAATAATTGTGGTGGATGCAAAGACAGAAAATAAACATGCAATGTGTTGATTCAATTGACAAGATTTAGGCAATGGATGAATGGAGTTGTTGGGGGTTTACAATTTCATCTAATCCTCTCTCTCTTATTTACGCCTCTTGTTTAAATAGCATTATTATCTAATTGCATGCAAACTTTCTTGGCCTCCCCTTAACCCGATCCCTCGGCGAAAAGGGCCTATTACTAATTACCGGCTTGCTATCCCTAGCCTCCCCTAGCAACTAGCAAGGCATTACAAACAGAAGCAAATACAATTTGTCGTCCTACTCCCCTATCCCTAGGTGGTATTGCTTAACCAAGGAAATTCTCACCATTTCGTGTCATTACTGTACGTCCTCGTATCAATAAAGGCAAATATCAATTACAGAATGAGTTAAACGATACAGGCTTTAAGCATAGTATGAGAATCCAACAATTGATAATAAACACATATGAAAATCATATAATTCAAACAAGAGTTTCAATAAAAGAGAGTATCAAAAGATTACATTGTTCCCCTAACAGCAACAAGGGTTTAGTTCACCATTGTCATGGTGAACCAAAATGAAAATAATGGAAGATATGGACAGCAAACGCTAGAAAAGATGAAAAGGAGCCTAAGCATACAAGAGATCCTCTCCAAAGAGTGCAAAGTAGGTTTGGCCGCCCTCCTCTTTCAAAAGAATGAATTGGAATTCTAACAGGGCTATTTATAGGTGAGGAGCGCAATAGAAAAATAGGCCCAAGCCCAGCTGACCACCGCCCGACGTCACACTTTGCCGCCCGGCGGTGTGCCCTAAATCGTCCCACCGCCCGGCGGTAAGGGTCTACCGTCCGGCGGTTTCCCTTGTGCCGCAAAACCGCCCGACGTGAGGGGTCTGCCGCCCGGCGTCCTCTGCTGGTGTCTTCTCCTCCCGTCTGGCCGCCCGGCGCCAGGGGTTTACCGCCGGCGGTCCCTAGACTCTTCTTTTCTTCAATTTTCTTGCTTTTTCTTGAGTCTATGACCTTCATCTTCATTCCCAATCTTCACTTCTATCAAAATTGCTGCAAAACAAGCATAATATCGCTAAAAACAGCTTTTGACCCTCGACTGACTCATTTATTGAGTTTTGTTTGATTTCAAGCTCATTCTAAGCAGTAAAGGGAGTAATTTGGTCTAAAGCAGCACATGATAATAACGGTTTTTCAACCGTTATCAAGGAACTGCTTCAGTCTCCAGATTTGATCAGGCAGGGAGATGTCCTTCACAGCTCGATCCAAGAAGCAGTGATTGTTGATGAGTGGGTTCAGCTGGTGCTTGTTAATCTTCAAACTGTTGTGTATGCTGGCACCCTTGTTTTCCACCGTGGGTGTGTGTTGGTCAACTTCATGTGTACCTCCTGCAACATGGTTAATGCACTGTGGCTCCACAGAAATAACATGCAGGGGTATAACACCCAATCCCAGAGTAACATGCTGAACATCAGATACACTCTCAGAACATGAATCAGTTTCAAATTTAGAAACAATATCAACAATAGGCTCAGATTCATGTTCAGTGCATGGAGAACAAACATTCAGACAAGATGGTAAAAGTAGTTTCTCATCATGCAAAGAATGGAAATCAAAATCATGCTCATCAACATCATAATCATCAACATACCTATCATCAACAATAGAATCAATCATAGGTATGTTTACCTCCACTTCCTATCATCATAGGTAGTTTCTCATCATGCAAAGAATGGAAATCAAAATCATGCTCATCAACATCATAATCATCAACATACCTATCATCAACAATAGAATCAATCATAGGTATGTTTACCTCCACTTCCTATCAATCATAGGTAGTTTCTCATCATGCAAAGAATGGAAATCAAAATCATGCTCATCAACATCATAATCATCAACATACCTATCATCAACAATAGAATCAATCATAGGTATGTTTACCTCCACTTCCCTGAAAATTGGTAGAGTGGTGGAAGGTGAAAGTGGTCTACCTATCTCAATAGTGGTACTCATATCTGCCTGGTCCTCACAATTTTCATCAGACTCACAGTTAGTGTCACACATCATAAAGTTGGAAGTTGGTTGTATCACAGAATTGATTTCAACACAAACAGAGCAAGAACCAACTTCACAACTACATTTAAAATTTTCAGAAAACTGTGAAAGATCAAAATTTAATCCCAAGTCTAAAGCATCTTCAGCTTTCACAGTTTCTAAATCAAAATCATCACTAACATGTGAATCTGTAGCAGAATCAAGAATATGTGATGCATAAACAACCCAGGCAAAGCAGGTGGAATTTCAAGTTTAGAGAAAACCTGTGTTGATTCATGATTCATCTCACCAATAAAATCAGAAGGATCAACTACATCCTCAGGTGCAAGAGGGGAGGCATAGGAGGGTGGGAAAGTAGATGACGTAGTAGTAAGCTCATGACTCTGCTCCCTATCTCTTATGTGAATGGCACTGACATCATCAAGAATTGGAATAGTCTGAAATGGTGATCCCTCTAAAAATTGAGACTGTTCCTCGGTGCACTGCGCGACCATCTGCCTCCACAACTCATTTAATGTAGGTTCAGAAGAAGTAGAAGATTTGGCAGGTGCCTTCTGCTGTGGTTGTTACCTCTGATTTTTCTGTTGTGGCTGCCTGTTGTTGTAGATGTTTATAGCATAAGCTTGAGGCTCATCATGAGAAATAGGGTGCTCCAAAGAAGGACAGGCATCCGTAGAGTGGTCACTGGAAGGACATATAGCACACAGCCGCGCAACAGATGCAGATGGAGGTGCTGGTCTCTAGTTGGTTACCAGCTGTGTCACCAAACTCTCAAGAGAATCAAGCTTGCTTTCCAATTTCCTACCAACAGCTGATAAAGAATGTGCAGGCTCATGAAGCTGTTGTGGTTCCTGAACAGGTGGAGAAGGCATACAAGGAGTCTGGAATGATGGTTCCTGATATTTATGTTGTGAAGTACCATACCATTCCAAGTTAGGATCAGTCCACCCAGGATCGTCGCTATAACCATACCGCACATGGAAGAATTTGTCTAAAAACTGATGCTTCAGATCTTCCCAACTGGTGACGGATCCTGGAGGAAGACAATAACACCAATCCTTTGCTGCTTCTTGTAATGAATGCGGAAATTCCTTTAAAAACATGTCTTGATCCGGGACATCTAGAGGTTTCATTAAAGAGCATAATGTGTAGAACTCCTCCAAATGTCTACGTAGGCATTCACCTGCAAAACCATGAAACCTAGGCAACACATGTATCAGTCCAGTGTTGAAAACACAACGAACATCCTCCTCATCAAGTGGAAACGGCTCTCTAGGAGCACTCTCATGAGATGGAGGAGGAACCGTAATGTTCTCAACATAGACATCAGCTGAGTATACATCACAAGCAATATCAGAGTCAGATGCAGAAGGAGAGTCATAGACACAGGCAGAATAAGTAGTATCCACAAAGCCAAAATAGGTAGATATGGGAAAGAAAGGGGAAAAGAAGAATGCAATGCAAATATGCAACTAAAGCTACCTAAATGCAACACACAATGACGAACAGACAAAACAGAACATCACACTCACAACACAAGACAAGACACAACACACACTACCATAACAAAGACCTAAAACCGAACCGTTCGTCCCCCGCAACGGCGCCAAAATTTTGATGGGTTGTCGCGGCCCATACAAATTTGATGTGCATAAATAATGCAGTATAATGCTAGGAAGTGACTCCTAGGTCGTCTCTCAAGGGCCAAATGTGGTTCGAGAATCAGGTCTAACACGAAGTGGGGAGGGTTTTGTGAAAGGTTTGTGAATACAGATGAATTAAATTAAAACACAGATGCAAACAGAAATGCAAACACAGATCTAAAAATGGTTTCCAAGATAGACTGAAAACGGTTGGTCATTAACTCAATTACTATGCTTCCTATCCCAGATCAACGACAAGTACACACTACTCTAATCCAAATCCGACACGAATCACCCAACTAAGCGACGGCTAATTCGGTCTTCAGAATTACAGACTAAGTGAATGCAATGCACAAATTTAATCAGTCATCCACCATACAGTCTAATCAACTAAGCGAAGAATTGACACCGATTAGGCAACTAAGCGTACACCTAATCGCAGGCAGACAACAGATTAAATATTGAGCAGAATCAAAGCAGCAGTATGGCAATTAAAGTGCAATAGTCTCAGGGAAGCAAAGTAACTTTATTAACAACCAACCCGACTAATTTAAGCTAACATCACAACTAATTTAACAAAATCAAATAGAACAAACAACATTAGAGTGAACAGAAACGATAAAATGAACATCACAGACTGGATAGTGAACAAAAAAAATAAACTAAGCGGTCCTAAAATAAGATGCATGAACTAATTGGAAGGCAATAGATAAAACATAGAACACTATTGAATTGCATAAGCTAATAAATGAGGTAAACATTAAAGCGGGAATAGCAAAAAGAAAAACGCATGACATTGAAAATAAATTCACTAAGCTACTTCATTCTAAAAGAAAATGGTATAAAACTACTCCAAAAAAAATCAGCTGTGTGCTTCCCTAAAATTGAAAAACTTTTTCTCCAAATAAAAATCATCATGCGCCACTTACAAAATTAAATATCCAGCATGTTGCAACTTCTTAAAATCCAATCAACGCATCCTATATAATCACCGTGCATAACTTTTCTCTAATTAAATACGTGCAACATTTTTTTTGCTTCAAACGAAAATTAAAGTGCTTTCTAATAATCCGTAAATTCCCTATGTGGCAGCAGTGGCACCTAGCTTACTCACCATTCCAACCCCATTCCCAATGATCAAGCACGGAACAGCAAAAATGAAAGGAAAGTCAATGCATTACTTCTCTAAAAACAAGTACAGGCGCGTCTAAAATTGAAGAATTAAAGCAACGTTCTTTTTCTCAAAGAAAGAAATACGAATTCCCCACCATCATGAAGGACCGTGAAGCTCTGAAATCAGTGCTTATCTTTCTCCAAAATAAAGCACCCAGACAGCTCAAATGATTCAGCGTGTGTTGCTTCTTGAAGAAAGGAAATACTTGCCTCCGAAAATTAAAATCGTGACACACACACCTTCTATGAAAACCAGCGTGAAGAAAAACTCTCCCATTCAACCATAATCCATCAACGTTGGCACTTTTTTGTTCAAAGAAAATTGCTAATGTGTCAAAACGTTCCAGCCCCCCTAAAATCTAGACTGCAGCAGCTAGAACAAATTGAACTTTGGAGCTCTCCTTCAGCAAGTGCTAACGTTCCAGCAGAAAATTCTCCTCCACAAAAGTGACGGCTGCACCTAGGTTCTAATCCCTAGGGCCAAGTGTCCTCATAAAAATGGGTGGGGTCCACCCTAAAATAAAAGGGAACCCTAGGTCTACTGTCCTACAATTTTGGGCCATCATAAAATTTCCCAACATTGGCCCAATGCACAAAAGCTGTCTAAAAAAAAAACTATACTTTTAAATTACAATTGATTAATTCTAAACTACTAAATTAAAATATAACTAATTTTAGATTGCCCATGTGGAGAGTCTTGAATTTATTGATGACTCCTCTAATGTCCAAAATTGTATCTCAAAAATTTTCCCTGAAATTAAAAATGCAAATAATTAGCTCAGAAAATTCAAATTAACTAAAATAAGAATTTTCGATCAAATTAAGCATAATTAGGAAAAACGGGAAAATACCGGACAGTTAAGCATAATTCCCTGATTAATTCTAGCACAATAAACTAAGTGAAATCAATAAAATATCGACTCATCAGTATTGCTTAACCAAGGAATTACTCAAAAGTTCATGACATTATTGTACGTTCCCGTATCAATAGAGACAAACAATAGTTATCGAATGAGTTAAACGATAAAAGCTTTAAGCGTAGATGAGAACCCAATAATTGATAATCAAAACATATGAAAATCATATAAATAAACAAGAGTTTTAATAAAAGAGAGTTTCAAAAGATTACATTGTTTCCCCCAACAACAAAAGGGTTTAGTTCACCATTGTCATGATGAACCTAGATGAAAATAATGGAAGAATGGAATAGCAAACCCTAGATAGGATGAACAAGAGCCTAAGCATCCAAGACATCTTCTCCAGAGAGTCAAAATTAGATCTGGCTGGCCTCTTCGGTCAAAAGAATGAGAAGGAAATCGCACTAGGGCTATTTATAGCTGAGGAGCGTCACAGAAAATAGGACCAAGCCCAATAGGCAACTGCCTGGCGTCATACTTATACCGCCCGACAGTTTGCCTCTTATCGCGCTACTGCCCGGCGTCAGGGGTCCACCGCCCGGCGGTTTGCCTCTTATTGCAAAACCGCCAGGCGTCCCTGCCATGGTGCCATCTCCTCGCATTTGGCCGCCCAGCGGTGTATTTCTGCCACTGGGCGGTTCCTAGACTCTTCTTTTCTTGATTTTCTTCCTCTGTCTTGAGTCTAAGGCCTTCATCTTCAACTCCATTCTTCACTTCCATCAAAATTGCTACAAAACAATGCAAAACAAGCATAATATCGTTAAAGACAGCTTTTGACTCTCAACTGACTCATTTATTGAGTTTTGCTTGATTCTAAGCTCATTCAAAGCAGTAAAGGGAGTAATTTGGTCAAAAATAACATGAAAATAACGGTTTTTCAACCGTTATCAACTTACCATTTATTATTACTTGATAACGATCTGGTACACTTGCCAGGGGTTTAACAAATAACATATTTTTAAATTCCAATTTTATGTGAGTTCATTTTTTCCTCCATTTCACGTTCTATTGATAACGATTGAAAAACTGTTATTTTCATATTATTTTAGACCAAATTACTCCCTTTACTACTTAGAACGAGCTTAGAATCAAGCAAAACACAATAAATGAGTCAGTGGAGAGTCAAAAGTTGTTTTTAGCGATATTATGCTTGTTTTGCATTGTTTTGTAGCAATTTTGATGGAAGTGAAGAATGGAGTTGAAGATGAAGGTCTTAGACTCAAGACAGAGGAAGAAAATGGAAGAAAAGAAGAGTCTACGAATCGCCCAGCGGCAAAATTCACCGTTGGGCGGCCAAATGCGAGGAGTTAGCGCCCTGGCGTGGACGCCTGATGGTTTTGCGATTAGAGGTAAACCGTCGAGCAGTGGACCCTGATGCCGGGCGGTGGCGCGATTAGAGGCAAACCGCCGGGCGGCATAAGTGTGACGTCGGGCGGTCGGGCGGTTGTCTGCTGGGCTTGGGCCTATTTTCTGTGGCGCTCCTCAACTATAAATAGCCCTATTGCGATTTCATTCTCATTCTTTTGACAGAAGAAGGCGGCCAGACCTAATTTTCACTCTCTGGAGAAGATCTCTTGGATGCTTAGGCTCCTTTTCATCCTATCCAGGGTTTACTATTCCATTCTTCCATTATTTTTCATCTAAGTTCACCATGACAATGGTGAACTAAACCCTTTTGTTGTTGGGGGAAACAATGTAATCTTTTGAAACTCTCTTTTATTGAAACTCTTGTTTATTTATATGATTTTCATATGCTTTGATTATCAATTGTTGGGTTCTCATCTGTGCTCAAAGCTTTTATCGTTTAACTCATTCGATAACTGTTGTTTGTCTTTATTGATACGGGGACGTACAGTACTGTCATGAACTGGTGAGTAATTCCTTGGTTAAGCAATACCATCTAGGGATAGGGAGGTAGGACGATCAATTGTTTTTGCTTCTGTTCAGTAATGCGTTGCTAGTTACTAGGGGAGGCTAGGGATAGCAAGCCAGTAATTAGTAATAGGCTCTTTTCGCTGAGGGATCTGGGTAAGGGTAGGCCAAGAAAGTTTGAATAACAATTAGATAATAAAGCATTTTAAACAAGAGGAGTAGATAAGAGAAAACGGATAAGATGAAATTGTAAACCCCCAACAACTCCATTCATCCATAGTCTTTTTCTTGTCAACTGAATCAAACGCAATGCATGTTTATTTTGTGTCTTTGCATTCCCATCAATTACTTTTTCTTTTATAAGTCTTACGATTTCAATTCGCACAAACGATAAGGCCTTCGAGTCTCTTGGGAAGAACGATATTGGGTTTTACCAATTATATTACCTGGAACGATTTGGTACGCTTGGCAATTTGTTAACATCTATCTCTATCTTTTTAGTTTGTTTTATTTAATTTGCATGCTTATACTTCTCGTACCTACATTTATAATTTTTGCACCTAATTAATAATGGGTAAAAGACCTTTTGCCCCTAGCCAAAAATATAATCAAAACTAAGGTTTCCCTTAAGCTTTCTCCCTAAGAATTGAACCTACAACCATTCAATCCTAGACAACATCTCTACCAACAAGCTAACACATTACATTGGTAATAACACTCACATATCTAGTCCAACAAACATACCAAAACATGTATTGCACTTTACTAAAATAACATCAAAGAATTAACATAGCAATTATGTTGTAATAAAGATGTACACACAAAATCACTTAGGCCATCAAAGAGTTCTCACCAAGTGAGCTACACAGCACCTTGTTAAACATATAAATTGTTAAAAGAAATATACTCTAGTCTCAATATAAATTTATTTCTAAAATTCCTATCTTCTCGGTTCTTACATACTCTAATGCTAAAGTCAATAAAGATTTGGTCATTCAAGTAATTAATGTGTATTAAATGCAATCACTTTCCTTTTGGTCTTAAACTTGTAGTTATTATTAATAGGGGAAGATATGTGAAAGCTAAACCCAAACCCTTGTGTTTTTTTGGTTATGACAACAAAACTGTTTTTATAGTTTCTTGCGCACATTAAGTAAAATTGTTGTTTATATATTTGCTTGTGCTTGAACTATATGTTATCAATATCCATTGTGATTATATCTATGATAATGTGATATGCATATTCATTGTTTAAGAATGAATATTTGAATATCTTGTTTTTTATGATGTACATGAAGATGAACATTGTATAATGGACATTTTTGTTGATGGACATTAAGGATCTATTTTATAGTTATCTTGCACAAAATGGCATAACAAATGTTTGATATTATTGATGTGTGTGCTTGATACGTGTATTAAGGGTATTTCTGGTATAATTTAATCTCTTAAGAAATCCATGTAATAAGTTAAATTGTTTCAGAATTCTTGTATACTTTATTAGAGGAAAACTGTTCTAACATAATCTGGTATACAATGTGTATAACTGATTAAGTAAGAAAGTTAACCAATATATGTTTTCAAAAGAGTGAAAATCTGATTTAAAAGAAGTTTGAAATTGAAATTTTGCTTATGTGTTTAACATAACTGATTACTTAAGTTGTATAATCGGTTAAGTCATTTTCATATGATGAATTCAATTTGTTTCAAGTCAATAGTGTTATAATGGTCATATTGCATTTATTTTTGGCTGTTAAGAATTGTTTAATTGATTGCATGTGCCATATAATCTGTTAAAAGTCGTATTTTGAAATGCTATTAAAAATTTCTAAACTAGTAGGAAAAACGTAGTCGATTAGATTAATAGCGTAATCAATTAAAATGCGTCAGGATTTTGAAAATCCTATAAATAGTTGTCTTGCGTGTTGTTTCAAACTAATCTTTGAACATTCAATTTCATAACTAACAGTTTGGTTGAGTTTTGATTATAGGAGCATCCAAGAACCATCTTGAAGAATCAAGGATCAACTTTGGGTTTATACATCAAGATTCTATTGAGAAGTGTGCTTAAAGATTGTTAATCATATATGCACTATTGAAGTGCTTGTTGTGAAGATCAGGTTTATCTTTTTCAATTAGTGGATTAAGTTCCTATGGTGTTGTACCAAGAGGAGAGAAATGTGATTGTTCTCATTGAGAGATGAGATTACTCTCAAGGTATTCTTAGAGTTGGGATTGCTCTATAAGGTGACAGAAAGTTGGGATTGCTTTCTAGGTTGTGAGAGTGTGAGGGCATTCACCTCTTGTTTGCTATAAGTGATTTTGACTAGAGAAAGAGAGTGCATTGTTAGGTATTCATTGTATTCTTGCTTGTAAACTCAATTATTATAGTGGTATCCTTCAACTAAGGTTGTTGAAGAAGACTTGATGTAGGCTTGGCCGAACCAGTATAAATCTTGGTGTTAATCTTTCTCTTCCTTATCTCTTTTATTTGTTGATTCATTATATTTGTCATATTGTGTTCCAAGAAACATCAAAGATTTCAAAAATACATTAAAAGAACATATTTTTAAAATGATGTTGCATGTTTAAATCTGAGTGCAATAGATTTCTGTGAATGTTTTGACCATGGCTGTTATTCACATATGTCAAATACTTGAAAGCAATTAGCATTGATTATCATGAGTTATTGGATAAAATGGTTTGTGATTAGATGGACACATTGAATGATTGTATTGATCAATGATCTGAATGCTAAATTTGATACATCACTTGGTCATGTATTGGTTCATATCATGATTATTGGATACTAACATTGTAAAATGTTGAGAAAGATGTTTTTGCAAGTATTGATGGGAGCAAAATAGGTCCATATACATGAACTTTGATTCTTGATCATATCTGCGAATTTTAATGGATTAAACAAATTTCATAATCTGTTAAATAATTTGAACTACAATTTTCATAATCTGGCACATAAATTGACCATGTTATATCATTCATAAATCATACATATTGACATTCAATTAGTGCAAATATCAAATTTATTATGATACTAACATGTTGAAATGTTGAGAAAGTGTTTTGATAGGTGTTGGAGCAATCAAAACAGGTTCTAAAATTTTATACTCTGTTAAAAACACAGTCTACGAATTTCAACAAATTACACTGATTACATAATCGATGAAATCTGTCAGATTTTTTAAACTTAATTTGTTAAAGCACAAAATACTTTTTTTACATGTTTTTACTTGCTTTCAACTTATTTTTATGATGCTAAACAAGTTTCAAATGTTCTAATACACATATTTAGCACAAATTTCAAATCATAGAATGCATAGAGCTCAAAATTGATTTGAAAATCATCATTGTTTTTAACTGGAATCATAGTGCTTTGGTACTACTCTGATTAAACTGGAATCATATTTTCTATTGCACTATATTTGATATATCTTTATTCTTTGTGATACATACATATTTCATATGATACATGAGTACTCGAACATGAATTTGATATCAAAACTGTTTTCATGAAAAATCAAGCATAGTTTACTCTAATGCAATGCTTGAATTGTTATCTTGAGCTTTAATACACATTCTGTTATACATATTATTCTGCTCTGTATAAAATGTTATCATGTATTCATAATACTCTGTGCTTCAAAACTACTACATCAAATTTTTAAGTATTTTGAAATAGTATATGATATCATGACTGCATCAAGTATTATTTTGCTCTGATATCATTCAATTGTTTTACTTATACAAGTTATTGAATTTGTTTTATGAATGCAAATCTGTTATTTTCACTGTCATATACTTCATTGCATATTCATACTTATTTGATATTTCAAATCGCATCACAACCACTGTGTTTTACTGTAACACTCAATAATGTTGGGAAAAGTTGTGTTATGCAGGATTATTGTTGTAATGATCTTATTTGTGTTATTGAACCCATTCACCCAGCAGGAGTTTAATCGGTAATCATAATCGACTAAAAAATGTTTCATTGGTTTGTAAGTGTATTTCTGCTGAAATAACTGCTTAACATGTTCATACTATTATTTTATACATGTTTAGCATCAAAATGATTGCATATTGCTCGGAACTGTTTTTTTTTTAAACATTTCATATGCTTCATTTTTTAACATTGCATCTGAGGTTGCAGAATCATTTAACTCTGATATACTAATTTTGCAGCTGCTTAAAAGTGATATCATGCATCATGATAGTTTCCATTGAACTCAGTATATGCTCTAATACTTTATACTATCTTACTGTGTTCATATGTTATTTTGAGCCTTGATCTTTTAATTTGGTATACATCTGTTCATTGTTCTAATTATTTTGAAAGTGCTATTGCATTATGAAAGGGGGAGCATCTCATTCTTCAAATGGTCTGTAAGAACTTCTTGATGTATACCTCTTATATTGTTGGGGCAAATCGGCAAGTGTACGAGTCGCACAAGTAATATAAAATGGTAAGACCAAGTATCGTATCCTAGAGGACTCTCGGCGCTGAACAATTGTGTGAAAACAAGATTAATTAAGACTTACAAGATAAAAAGAGATCATGGCTTGTATTGCAAAAATAAAATAAAGCAAAATAAGATTGATCAATGGCAAAAGAGCACAAAGATGAATGAAGGTTGATTTATATGAGATGAGTATGTTGTTGGGGTTAGATTTCACCAAGTTCCCTTTCATGTATATAAGAATTCTCCTTTATTCATTAACGTCAATGTCCCTCACTAAAATACTTAAACCCGATCCCTCGGTAAATAAGCTTGCCCCTAATTACCAGTTCATACAATTCCTAGCATTCCTGGTAAAATGATGTGAAGATCAAGAGGTTAAGACGACTAAGACTCATACCCTCACCCCTAAGCAATATAACCCTTTGGAGTAATTCAACAAGGACCTGAATTGAAAGGAACCTCTCGGCACTCATGCAACTCACAGATAATGCTATTGTATAAGCAAGAATAAAGCAGATGAATTACTCTAACAAATAATGAAATAAAGCATATATAATTAAGAATCAATTCAAATTCATGAGAGTTTACAAGGTTACATCATTCCCCAACAACAAATAGAAATTATTTCCCCATAGACATGGTGGAACCCTATGAACTATGGAAGAAGGAAAGAATGGAAAGACTAAGAATTGGCTAGGAGTGTATTGTTATGCTCTCTTCTGCCAGGGATGCAAAACCTAGAGCCCGAGGGTCTTTTAAATAGTGTAAGATGCGTCCCAAAGTGCGGCCCGGGCCAAAAGAATCAAATCAAAGCAGAATCAGGGCTCGATCCACGTGAAATCACGCTCAAGCGTTACAGGGAGCTCGTCCAAGCGTGAATTGAGGGTCATGTGAGGCTTGGGCGCCAGTTTTGGTTGCATAGGCTTCGGGCGTCCGTCGCCTGGGCAACCAGCGGTGATTTGGAACTCGCTGTTTTTCATTCCTGTTGCCTGGGCTTCGGGTTTTCCCCCTTCTTGGTGCCTTTTTGACCCCTTTTGAGCTCCATATTCTTGGCTTTTCACTTCTTCTTCCAGTATTGCTTCAATCTCTGTCAAAACAAGGGGAATTTGTTAGAAAACTGTTAAAATCAACCTCAACTCTCTTATTCACACAATTTACTGAAAACACATGAGTTCAAGCAAGTTTCTAAGTGAAAAAGGGTGCTTTTAGTATCAAAACACATAGCAAATAATGGTGTTTTAATCCATTGTCATATATCTTTTGAATGCAGTTTATTTTCTTGTTACTTGTATTGCTTTTTTGCTAATGCCCAAAGGGGGAGAAGTAACTGGGAAAAAGTTTCTAGTTGTGCATCATAAAAAAAGGGGGAGATTGTTGATAAGGGAAGCTATGTGAAAGCTAAACCCAAACCCTTGTGTGTTTTTGATGATATCAACATAAATGTTTTTATAGTTTCTTGCATAAACTAAGCAAAACCGTTGTTTATAGATTTGCTTGTGCTTGAACTATATGTTATGCATATTGTTAACACCCTGACAAGTATACCAGATCGTCGCCCGGGATGTGAGGCTTGGGAGCCAGTTTTGGTTGCATAGGCTTCGGGCGTCCGTCGCCCGGGAGTCGGGTCCGTCGCCTGGGCAACCAGCGGTGATTTGGAACTCGCTGTTTTTCATTCCTGTTGCCTGGGCTTCGGGTTTTCCCCCTTCTTGGTGCCTTTTTGACCCCTTTTGAGCTCCATATTCTTGGCTTTTCACTTCTTCTTCCAGTATTGCTTCAATCTCTGTCAAAACAAGGGGAATTTGTTAGAAAACTGTTAAAATCAACCTCAACTCTCTTATTCACACAATTTACTGAAAACACATGAGTTCAAGCAAGTTTCTAAGTGAAAAAGGGTGCTTTTAGTATCAAAACACATAGCAAATAATGGTGTTTTAATCCATTGTCATATATCTTTTGAATGCAGTTTATTTTCTTGTTACTTGTATTGCTTTTTTGCTAATGCCCAAAGGGGGAGAAGTAACTGGGAAAAAGTTTCTAGTTGTGCATCATAAAAAAAGGGGGAGATTGTTGATAAGGGAAGCTATGTGAAAGCTAAACCCAAACCCTTGTGTGTTTTTGATGATATCAACATAAATGTTTTTATAGTTTCTTGCATAAACTAAGCAAAACCGTTGTTTATAGATTTGCTTGTGCTTGAACTATATGTTATGCATATTGTTAACACCCTGACAAGTATACCAGATCGTCGCCCGGGATGTGAGGCTTGGGCGCCAGTTTTGGTTGCATAGGCTTCGGGCGTCCGTCGCCCGGGAGTCGGGTCCGTCGCCTGGGCAACCAGCGGTGATTTGGAACTCGCTGTTTTTCATTCCTGTCGCCTGGACTTCGGGTTTTCCCCCTTCTTGGTGCCTTTTTGACCCCTTTTGAGCTCCATATTCTTGGCTTTTCACTTCTTCTTCCAGTATTGCTTCAATCTCTGTCAAAACAAGGGGAATTTGTTAGAAAACTGTTAAAATCAACCTCAACTCTCTTATTCACACAATTTACTGAAAACACATGAGTTCAAGCAAGTTTCTAAGTGAAAAAGGGTGCTTTTAGTATCAAAACACATAGCAAATAATGGTGTTTTAATCCATTGTCATATATCTTTTGAATGCAGTTTATTTTCTTGTTACTTGTATTGCTTTTTTGCTAATGCCCAAAGGGGGAGAAGTAACTGGGAAAAAGTTTCTAGTTGTGCATCATAAAAAAAGGGGGAGATTGTTGATAAGGGAAGCTATGTGAAAGCTAAACCCAAACCCTTGTGTGTTTTTGATGATATCAACATAAATGTTTTTATAGTTTCTTGCATAAACTAAGCAAAACCGTTGTTTATAGATTTGCTTGTGCTTGAACTATATGTTATGCATATTGTTAACACCCTGACAAGTATACCAGATCGTCGCCCGGGATGTGAGGCTTGGGCGCCAGTTTTGGTTGCATAGGCTTCGGGCGTCCGTCGCCCGGGAGTCGGGTCCGTCGCCTGGGCAACCAGCGGTGATTTGGAACTCGCTGTTTTTCATTCCTGTCGCCTGGGCTTCGGGTTTTCCCCCTTCTTGGTGCCTTTTTGACCCCTTTTGAGCTCCATCTTCTTGGCTTTTCACTTATTCTTCCAGTATTGCTTCAATCTCTGTCAAAACAAGGGGAATTTGTTAGAAAACTGTTAAAATCAACCTCAACTCTCTTATTCACACAATTTACTGAAAACACATGAGTTCAAGCAAGTTTCTAAGTGAAAAAGGGTGCTTTTAGTATCAAAACACATAGCAAATAATGGTGTTTTAATCCATTGTCATATATCTTTTGAATGCAGTTTATTTTCTTGTTACTTGTATTGCTTTTTTGCTAATGCCCGAAGGGGGAGAAGTAACTGGGAAAAAGTTTCTAGTTGTGTATCATAAAAAAAGGGGGAGATTGTTGATAAGGGAAGCTATGTGAAAGCTAAACCCAAACCCTTGTGTGTTTTTGATGATATCAGCATAAATGTTTTTATAGTTTCTTGCATAAACTAAGCAAAACCGTTGTTTATAGATTTGCTTGTGCTTGAACTATATGTTATGCATATTGTTAACACCCTGACAAGTATACCAGATCGTATCAAGTAATAATAAACAGTAAGTCCATATATCGTTCCCAAGGGACCCTTAGGCCTAGACGTTCATATGAATTGATTTCATAAGACTTGAATGAAAGATAATTTCAGGGTTTATAACGCAAACACTTAAATTAAACATGCAAATGCAAAAGCTGAATCAATTGACAGATAAAGATATGAATTAATGAAGTTGTTGGGGTTTACGGTTTCATCCTAATCCACCCTCCTATATCTACTATTCTTATTAAATTCAACTTTATTATCAATGTTCATGCAACTTTCTAATTTACTCTAAACCTGATTCCTCGGCAAAAAGAGCCTATTACTAATTACTAGTTTACTATTCCTAGTCTCCCTAGTAAATAGTAACACATTAATGATAAAAGCTTAAAGCAATTGACCGTCTTATTCCTATTCCTAAGTAATATTTCATAATCAAGAGAATTCTTCTTAGTTCTAGATTTCCCCTTACATTCCCATATCGACAAAATCAATGATCATGACATTGAATGAGTTAAACAATGCAAGCTTTAATCTCAGAGAAGAAAAACCAAACTATTGATAATAAAAGTATATGAATAAATTAAGAACTTCGATATAAGAGAGTTTCAAAAGGATTACATCGTTCCCCAACAACAAAGGGATTAGTTAACCATAATCATGGTGAAAGTAGATGAATTGAATGGAAAGAATGAAAAGATAAACCCTAGATTTGGTAAATTGGAGCTTTCGCATCCAAAAGTCACCTCCAAGGAGTGAAGAAAGTGTTTTTCCGTCTTTCTCTGCCAAAAGATTACCCTATAATTCGTCTGGGATCTATTTATAAGCTCTAAAAAATTACAGAAAACAGACCCAAGCCCAACTACAGCGCTCAGCAGTAGGTGCGACACTCAAATGGGACGCTCATCATTCACACCCAGGCGTTTGGCAATGCTTTTACTGAGAAGGCCAACGCTCAGCGGTAGGTGCGATTCCATCTTTTCCCTTCAGCGTTGCCGCTTAAGCGTCTGACAGTGGAATTCTTCACGAAACTGGCGCTCAGCGCTGAAACTGTCACTGAGCGGTGGCTGCGATTCTTCCTTTGCACCTTTTTTCATCCTGTCTTGAGTCCAACTCCTTCATTCTCCACTTTCCATCATTTTATTCTCATTAAATCCTGCCAAAACAATGTAAAACCAAGCATAATATCTCTAAAACCACCTTTGACTCTCTTGTAACCTAACTAAAGCAATTTGCATGATTTCAAGCTCATTCTAAGTCGTAAATGGTGTATTTTGATATCAATTTCAAGTATAAAAATATGGTTTTTACATATTCATTGTGATTACATCTGTGATTATATCTGTCATATGCATATTCATTGTTTAAGAATGAATATTTTAATATCTTGTTTTTGATGACGTACATGATTATGAACATTGTATAATGGACATTTTTGTTGATGGACATTAAGGATCTATTTTATAGTTATCTTGCACAAAATGGCATGACAAATGTTTGTTATTATTGATGTGTGTGCTTGATACGTGTATTAATGATTGGAAAAAGGGTTACATGTTTAAATTGATTGAAAATGTATTTCTGGTATAATTTAATCTCTTAAGCAATCCATGTAATATGTTAAATTGTTTCAGAATTCTTGTATGCTTTATTGGAGGCAAACTGTTCTAACATAATCTGGTATACAATGTGTATAACTGATTAAGTAAGAAAGTTAATCGATATATGTTTTCAAAAGAGTGAAAATATGATTTAAAAGAAGTTTGAAATTGAAATTTTGCTTAAGTGTTTAACATAATTGATTACTTAAGTTGTATAATCGGTTAAGTCATTTTAATATGATGAATTCAATTTGTTTCAAGTCAATAGTGTTATAATGGTCATATTGCATTTATTTTTGGCTGTTAAGAATTGTTTAATTGATTGCATGCGCCATATAATCTGTTAAAAGTCGTATTTTGCAATGTTGTCAAAAACTGCTAAACTAGTAGGAAAAACGTAGTCAATTACATTAATAGCGTAATCGATTAAAACACGATAGGATTTTGAAAATCCTATAAATAGTTGTCTTGCGCACTGTTTCAAACTAATCTTTGAACATTCAATTTCATAACTAGCATTTTGGTTGAGTTTTGATTACAGGAGCTTCCAAGAACCATCTTGAAGAATCGAGGATCAACTTTGGGTTTATACATCAAGATTCTATCCAGAAGTGTGCTTAAAGATTGCTGATCGTATCAGCACTATTGGAGTGCTTGCTGTGAAGATCGGATTTATCCTTTTCAATCAGTGGATTGAGTTCCTGTGTTGTTGTGCCAAAGGGAGAGAACTATGATTGTTCTCATTGAGAGTTAGGGTTGTTCTCAAGGTATTCTTAGAGTTGGGATTGCTTTCTAGGTTGTGAAAGTGTGAGGGTATTCACCTCTTGTTTGCTATAAGTGATTTTGAGTGGGGAAGGAGAGTGCTTTGTAAGGTATTCATTGTATTCTTGCTTGTAAACTCAATCATTATAGTATATCCTTCAACTAAGGCTGTTGAAGAAGACTGACTGTAGGTTTGGCCAAACTAGTATAAATCTTGGTGTTATTCTTTCTCTTCCTTATCTCTTTTATTTGTTGATTCATTATATTTGTCATATTGTATTCCAAGAAACATCAAAGATTTCGAAAATACATTTAAAGAACATATTTTTAAAATTCAAACCAATTCACTCCTCTTAGTTGAAAGTATTGGCTTATCTTTTTTTACGTTTATGATTTTCGGAATGGACTTTGGATTAATGACGACCTAATCATAGTTCAATTACTGATAATTACATTTTATTCTAAGCTAATTAGTGTTAACGATAATTTCTTGGTACTTGAACTATTCAACCTATCAATGATAGTTGATCGTTTGGCCACTCTATACTTGATATTTGATACAAATTGAAAAACAAAATATTTGTAAACGAGTAACCCACTAATGTATGAATCAAATTCGTGCACTTTGACACCCTAATGATTAAACAAATATTTTCATGAACATATTTTATATTTTGTTATTATTAACGTTTAATCATAATCATGGATTTTGAACTTTTCTCTAACAAAAATAATTATGTATCTAAAATAAAACGCTTTGAACATTGTGATATTCTCATTGTGTTCCACTTCTTAGAACTTATTTTTAAGGTTTCTTCTAATTGTTGCATAATTATAATGTCATATTTTTATATCAGTGCTCCGTGGATGATATGCATATATATGGTTATGGAAAGTTAATGCCATGAGATTACATGTATTTTCAGAGTGAGAGTTATCTAGGTGTTAATCTCACATAATATTAGTATTTATTTTTATTAATAATCTAACTCAGGTGAAAGTATCATATGATGAAAAACCAATGAAAATTATTGTACATCATATAAAGAAGGAACTCTACAAAGGATATTGTAATTATACTATGAGACAAGTTAATATCCAAACATATCTTAATCAGAAATCAAATATTAATCTCAAGTGGAAATATTTAATGTTATGATTTATTTGGTAATGTAAAAAATTATGATTGATATATGTATTAATAATATTTTGTAAACTTTACCTATTCTGAAGATAATATTTGCATCTTTATTCGTCATAGTTTCGTGATTAAGCATATTTTTTTTATATATGTTGTGTGGATAATAAATTATACTTTCTTGCATATGTATATATTTAATTTATAAATCCATGTGTTTATATCCGTTTTTGTGTATATTTTGCATTTGTGTTTATATGTTATTTTAATTATGTCATATAAATAGGCTTAAATATGTAACTACTATCTATAAAAATACAAATTCTTTATGTTATTAACAAAAAAATTTAAATGTGGAAACATTTAGGAACATTTTTATTTCTTTCAAAAACATTTGATGACAGGGTAATAGTGCTTTCATATTAATGAATTCACATTAACAAAAAAATTATAAAAAAAATCAAATTTAAGGAGTAACATATATATATATATATATATATATATATATATATATATATATATATATATTAAGCTTACAATTTTGACATAAAAAAATAAATCTGAAATATTGAAACTGTTAAGTGTTTAGGTTCTCACTTGGCAGCACACACAGGTATCATTATTAACACCTGTTCACACACACTCTCTTCTCCCAGCAAACAATACTAGTCCTCCGCCGCCGCACGCCTTCGCGACGCGACGGGCCTCCTCCGCGACGAGCCTGCTTCCTATCCGCGACTCGACCAGCTTCCCGACGATGCAACGGGATTTCTTACTCCCGCAACCGCCGCGGCCTCTTCTCCCGTAACAGAGAGAGCAAGATTTTCCTTGAAGGTACTTTGTTTTTGTTGTTATTACAGATCAATTGTAGTAAAATTTATTTCAGTGCTTGGATTGATATTGTGATTTTATATTCCAATCTGAGGAATTTAGATTGTACAAGTTCACGGATAAAGCATCTCGGTGTTATTAGTTTGAGTTATTCTCCCTAAACATGTTCTAATTTTGGTGAAATTTCTATCAGTGGCTGAGGTTAATATTTTTATTTTTATTTGTTCCAATTTAATGAATTCAGATTGTGCATATTCACGGATAGAACATGTTGGAGTTATTAGATTGAGTTATTCACCCACAACATGTTCCAGTTTTGGTGAAATTTCTATCAGTGGCGGAGATGGATATTGTGATTTTATATGTTCTAATTTAATGAATTCAGATTGTAAATGTTCACGGATAAAGCAAGAAGGATTTGTCTAAGTCATAGCAACTTAGAAGTTAAAGTAGTCATTGCCTTGTATTCTATTTCAGCATATGATATTTGGAGTTTTTATTTTGTAGTCATTGACAATTTCCATTTTAGATTGTTATTCCTTCAATTTTTTTAAATTTAAGTGGGCCGGTGGGGCTGGTCTAAATTATTTTTTTATTTTTCAGGTGGGCTGGGTTGAGCCAGTCCATTGAGGAGGTGGGCCAAAGTGGGCTGGGTCAATCAGGCTGGGCTGGCCTGTTTTGACAGCCCTATTCGTAACCACTTTTTCAGAAAGGTTTTTCGTTTAGGCAAGATTTTGCAAGGACATGTCTGCTTTGAGCAGCTCAGTCCATTTCTGCAAAAATTTTCCACTTCTGGCAACAGTGAAAGATTATCATGGGAACGTTCCACCAAAGATATTCTATTGGGAAAGCTTAAGTTTGCTTTGAGGAATCATCAGGTGCATGAAGCATGGGAGTCATTTCAGGATTTTAGAAGCCTTTATGGTTACCCTGAGGTTCATCTATTGAACCAACTCATTGTTCAATTGTCCTATTCTTCCAATCATGTTTGGATGCGAAAAGCTTGTGATTTGGTGTTGCAGATTGTTAGAGAGAAGTCTGGTTTACTTCATGATGATACCTTAACCAAACTCGCCCTCTCCCTTGCTAGGTTGCAAATGCCATCCCCTGCCTCAGTGATACTTAGGTTGATGCTTGACAAAGGGTGTGTGCCCTCTATGCATTTATTGTCCTTGGTTGTTTTTCATATTGTGAAGTCAGAAATTGGAACACATCTTTCATCCAATTACCTGTTTCAAGTTTGTGATCTTTACAATTGCTTGAATGATAAGAAGGTTCACCATGCAGTCACAGTCAAGCTGGATACATTGGTCTTTAACCTTGTTCTTGATGCTTGTGTGAAGTTTAAATTGTCTTTAAAAGGCCTGAGACTGATTGAATTAATGTCGCTGACTGGGACCATGGCTGACGCACACTCCATTGTAATAATTTCACAGATTCTAGAGATGAATGGTCTGAGAGATGAAATGCAGGAACTGAAAGATCATATTGACAGAGTTTCAGCTGCTTATGTTTGTCACTATTGTCAGTTCTATGATAGTTTGCTGAGCTTGCACTTCAAATTTAATGACATTGATGCTGCAGCTAAGCTTGTTCTGGATATGACTAGCTCACATAATTGTAATGTTAAGAAAGAATATGGGAAACACTTGCAGAATCCTTGTTTTATTTCCATTGGATCTCCTAACCTTAGGAGTGCATTGAAGATACACATTGAACCTGAGCAAATGTGTAAGGATTTTGTCCTTAAAGTTGAAAGCAGACAGGTTTTAATCTTCTATAGGGGTGGGAAACTAGTTCTTAGTAATAGAGCTTTGGCTAAGTTCATCAGTGGTTACAACAAAGATGGGAGGATTGGTGAACTTTCAAAACTCTTACTTACTATTCAAGGGGAATTATGTTCAGTGGCAGGCTCCAGTTTGTGTTTTGATGTAATCAGTTCTTGTATTCAATTAGGATGGCTTGAGTGTGCTCATGACATTTTGGATGATATAGAGGTTACTGGTTCTCCAATGGGTCAGGATATGTATCTGTTACTTGTGTCGGCATACCAGAAGCGGGGATTGCAAAGAGAAGCAAAGGCACTACTGAAACAAATGAAAAAAGTTGTTTTGTTGAACAAAGGGTTATCTGATGATGCTACGGGCAAACACAACCTCTGTGAAAAAACTTTAAATTCACCTGGTAAAACAGATTTGGCCATTGCCTTAGCTCAAATATTGGAAGATGAAGATCATACAATTTTTCCTTTGCTGTATAAGTTCAATTCTTCCATTTTCTTTTTCTGCAAGGCCAGAATGATAGAGGATGCATTAAAGGCATATAGAAGAATGCTTAGCATGAATGTTCAGCCCACAAATCAAACTTTTTCCTTTTTAATGTGTGGATATTCTTCTTTTGGTATGTATCGTGAGATCACAATCTTGTGGGGAGACATTAAGAGATTCATGAAGAGTGACAATTTAGTGGGAAATAGTGATCTCTATGAGTTACTATTGCTAAACTTTCTTCGAGGTGGTTACTTTGAGAGAGTGATGGAGGTCATTAGCCATATGAGAGAACATAACATGTATGCTGACAAGTGGATTTACAAAATTGAGTTCCTTAGACTTCATAAAAATCTTTATAGGAGTTTAAAAGCATCAAATACAAGAACAGAAGCACAAAGCAAACGGCTTGAGCATGTTCAGGAGTTTAGGAAATGGGTGGGTATTGATTAAAGAAGGTCTCTGATGAATATTCATGTGTCGTTGTACCTCCATGTTTTTCAGCAAACTCCTGTTAGGAAGGCCAAATTTGTAAATCCAGTGCTGTGCCAATGAATCCTTAATACTATCGAAGCAGGATAGGTTGTTCATTGCCACAAAATGGTTAGTTTATTATTCTACCAAAACTATGAAGGCTAATAATAAAAAATGATCTAGGGACATACCACACACCCAAATTGCCCTGATTGAGGAACTCCATAGAGCAATTTGGCCGAACAATTTAAAATCAGTTGAGTAATAATTTCTCAGCATGAACTAACTGATCTTTGTCACTGTCTTCCATAGATAAGCCTAAATTTGTTTCACACTGCATTTAGAATTGATAATCTGTTTTTGCATATTCTAATTTTTATTTGAATTAAAACTCTACATCATCTTTACTCATTGAGAGAAAGGTGACTCTGAAATTTGACTTTGGATTGGTCCCTCTAAATAATATGAATAACACTTAATATATATATTTGTGCCAATTAGCAAATCATCCGTCCATTATGTAAAAGTTCTTTTCTAATATTTCTGATTTCTGATAGGTTCCAGGAAGTTATAGAATGAGTTACAAAGTGGTGCGAAAATTGGTTCAGTGGTAATAGTTGGAAGTGTGGAGGGATTATAAATTAGATGGCTAAGAGGGAGATTCAGATGGTTTTTCTCCTTACTATGTCTATGTAAATTAGATTCAACTGATGATTCGTGTATCAATTAAGCTGCAAGTAGTTATATTTTGAAGGTTATTTTTCTTTAGATAACGGGGTAGGTAGAGAGTCTTTTGATAAACAATCTAAATCAACTGAGAACACCAGTTCTGACTTAACATCTGCTGCATATTTTAGCCGCATGTCACCATTTGGAATCCACTTATGCACTTCTTCTACGTTGGGTTTGATCCACGTAATAGTGAATTAGCTTACATGGAGTGATCTTATATGTAGTAACTTCGTCTGGGCTTGTTAGGTTACTTTATGCAAATAACCTAATTTACTTTATGCAAATAACCTAATTGATACTCTTTTCTCACTTCAATTCTCGAATAATAGAATGGAAAGTACGTATATATGTATTATTGATTCAGTAAAGTATCGAAAATACAAGTATATTCTCTCCCAAGGAAGCCTACCTTCCTCCACTAGCAAATATGCCTAAACTATACTCAAAAGAAAATAACCTCCCGAATAGAGTTACAGGAAGACTATTTATAGTATCTCATTCTCACACCTTTTCCTAATTGGTAAAACAGTCAGCCTTTACCGCTCGACCTCACTTCCCCCGCCTTATCGTTCAGTTTCTCCTCTCTTACACCATTTGGCCTTGCTTCCATTTGTCTTTCTGTTCGGCCTCACTTCTCCCTTGCCTTACCATTCGGCTTCTCCCCTCGTGCACCATTCGGCCTAACTTCCCATGCCTTACCATTCAGCTTCTCCTCTCTTACACCATTGGGTCTCGCTTCCCTCTGTCTTTCTATTCGGCCTCACTTCTCCCTTGCCTTACCGTTTGGCTTCTCCCCTCGTGTACCGTTCGGCTTCTCCCCTCGTTCGGCCTCACCTCCCATTGCCTTATCGTTCGGTATTAGGTTAGTTCCCTCCTCTTTTATTCCTCCTCTCATGTACTTCTAACTTCCTAACATTACTCCACCCCTCAAAATCAACCTTGTTCTCATGGTTGAAGTCAGGGAATTGTTATTTGATGTAATGCTCCTCTTCCCAGGTGGCGTCCTCCAATTCCGGTCTGGAGGCTTAGGTGGTGACAAATCCTCCTCCTATCTATGTCTTTTATTCTTCCTGGATTCTATTAACTTCCCACATTCTGGTCACCTCTTTTCCAAAATCATAAGCTTGGAGAAAATGATCTTCGATGTCTTTCAATGCTTCAAGTAGCTTTCTCCCCTCTACAGGTCTCTCTTCATTGGGAGCTAAGCCACTATCTTATGTCTCTCCTTCCACAAATTCAGGTTCGCTCAAGCTCCAAGCCCGAGTTATGGTTTTAATCTCTCTTTCCCTTAGGAGTGCCTTTGGAGTAACAACTCTTCTTGTTAAAGTGGGATCCCCCTTGATCTCCACCTCCTTCCCTTCATGCTCAATCTTCATGCTCAGCTGCCACCAATCTACTTTCATTTCTCCCAGGGATGTCAACCAGGTAACACCTAATATCACATCCACACCTCCCAACTCAAAGAGATAAAGTTTATCTCTAATTTCTAATCCCTTCACCTCAGCAATATAATCATTTCTAGTGCTCGATATATCAATTATGAGAACCGACTCTCGGAGTCCACTCATCATCGCACCCCTAACAGTATCTGGGTGCTCTTGGCAGGTTACTTCATCAACAAAAAACAAATAGTTGTCAACCGGTCTCTATAGTATATCATAGTCTTCTCCTGAGGTTCCAACCGCAACATAAGAATAAGCACCATAGCTAAAAGAATGATGGCATACCCCTTGCCATGACCTAGCACATTCATGAAGAGTTAGAGACATCTATGCAAGATGGACCTATACTCTTTCTCTTAGGTCATCTAAAGCCATCATAAAGATTTAGTAGAGTTAGAATAATTTTGGGCCTTGTATTTTGGGCCAAGTAGTCTAAATTTTATTTGGGCTTTGTATTATGGGCCAAGTAGTCTAGATTTTATTTGGGCTTTGTATTGTGGGCCTAGTAGTATAGGATTTCAATTGGGCCTTGTATTTTGGGCCAAGTAGAACAGGATTTTGACCAAACAAGTCAACAAAGGGTCAAGGCCC
Organism: Vigna mungo; assembly: GCA_036885675.1. Taxonomy (NCBI): domain Eukaryota; kingdom Viridiplantae; phylum Streptophyta; class Magnoliopsida; order Fabales; family Fabaceae; genus Vigna; species Vigna mungo. Next base: position 11,654,767 of record CP144694.1, on the reverse strand, counting down.
AAAGTTGACTATGCTTGGATGTCCAAAATGGGTGTGTTGACCAAGGGGTCAACATTTTGGCTAAGCTTGGAGGACAAGGGAGCAAGATTTCATCCTAGAGATGTGGAGGCTTTCCATTGGAGAGTTTTCCTCCTAGTTAGTGGCCATGTGTCACTTTAGGAATGGAGAGCTTTTCCATAGGTAGTGGCCATATGTCACTCTCTCATTTGAGAGGATTTTTGCCACTTGTCCCTCTCTTATTGGAGAGGATTTCTCCTTGCTCTCCAAGACAACCAAGGTGGTTCTTTTAAGTTAAAGTTTCAGCCCATTTTGAGACACCTTAGCCTATAAATAGAGGTGTTCTCCATCATGTAATCACCTTTGATTTAGAGTAATGTTATGCTACCATTTTTATGGCATACTACTCTTTTAAGGTCACCCTAGGCTAGAGCATCCAAGTGGCCTCCTCTAGCCACCTTCCTCCAAGAGTTGGCCCAACCTTTCTTAGAGAACCACCAAACACACCTTCCATCACCATACAACTCACAAAAACCGTGAGCCTTCCATCTTCATCCACCACCATTCTGCAAACCATCATCAAAACCATGAGCATCTTGAGTACATGGCTTGGTTGCTTCTAGATTTGGCTTGTCCTAGCTAGAGCATTGCCATCATTTGGTATCAAGAGCCTAGGTTCTTCAAAGAGCTAAGTTTCTTGGTTTTGATCCTTTGTTATTTCCTTGTTGTTTATTGTTTTCCTTACTTGTCTTGTTGTGTTTTTTTCCTCCATCTATCATTTTATTTTTCTGACAGTAAACTGGGACGATTTTGAAACTTAAACTGCATGTAGCTCAGTTGTCCAAAAAATACAAAAAAATACTCAAAAGAAAGCCCTTTGAGTCTAGTTTCAAACAAAAAAAAACATCAATCATTTGGACTTTTGTAGGGAAAGTTATGAGTAAAACACTGAGCAAAGGTCAGTGCTGCCAGAATGCTGTCATTAGCGTTTTCCAAGTTATGTTTTGTTAGTTTTGGCTACTGTTTTGTGCCTTTTCTTTTTGGAGTCATTCCTTATTGTTTTGTTGGGTCTTTTATTGATTTATATTTGGTGCATTTCATTGATTGAGTCATTTTTATTTTTTAATCCATCCATGTTTGTCTAGAGTCATGTGTAGTTCTTTTCTTGTCAATTTTCTCTAGTAACTTTGAAAAATCATCAAAAAAAAAAATATAACTTAGTTTGCAAAACTGCACCATATTCAACCATTTGAGGGTCTTATCTTTGATGTTTTGGGTTCATACTTGCCATTAGATCATTGGATAGCTCTTAAAAAAATTCCCTATTGATGTTTCTTGTTTTCAACTCCATTTTTTTATTCTAATACGATTCTCTTCTATTTTGTGTTTCTTGTCTTTGTGACTTTTAAAACCCATAAATCACCTCTGTTCCAAGTGTGTGGTGGTCTTATTTTGCACCTTAAAAAGAGTGGAAAAAGAAGTGCTAAAAGCTTTTAAGCAAAAGGCCTTAAAAGAGTACCAAAAGAGAGTCTAAAAAGTGTTGAAAAATATTGTGTGCTTATACCACTACCATTGTTTTTGTGCAATCTATTTTGGAACGTGTTTTGCTCACTGTTTTGGGTACATATCTTTACTTTCCAGTGGCTAAAAGTCTTGGCTATGATGCTAAAATAGTGGCCTTAGTGCCCCATTTGCTCAAAGTTGCCAAAAGACAAGAACCACCCACTTTTCTTCTAGTAGTTTTTGTTTTGTGAATCTATTCTAGCACCTTTCATTAGGATTTCTTTTGAGTGCTAACCCTTGTTTCTTAACCTTTAATTTCTTGCTTGTGTTCTTGGATTTCTTAGTTTTGTCATAATTAAATTCCTTTTGCAAAGCCTTTCTTGTTTTTGGACCTTTTTATTGCTTTTATCCCTTATTTCTTGCACAATTTGGGCTTTGGTTAACTTGTGTGTTGTAGGTTCTCTTTGTGAGGTGATCCAATATCTTAGAGGTAGCCTTCTAGGTGGTGAAGACCCAAAGGGAGCTTGAAGTCTAGAGTGGTAGCCAAAAGAAAGGAGAGAAACACCTTGGGAGGTAGCTTTGATTTGGTTGTAATTTTTGGCTTTGTAATCTTTCTTTCTTTCTTTTTTTTTTCTCTTGTAATTCATGGCCTTGTTAGGTGTCTTGGGGGAGTCTTTGGTGCTCAATCCCATCTCCTAACAAGAACCTTTATTTCTTAGTAAATTTCGTTTTTAGTTGGTTTGTTGGAGGAACCAAAGTTCTTCTAACTATCATTAGGTCGCATAGGTAGTTTATTTGTTTTCTTTAATTGTGATAACTTAATGTGTGTCAACTTTAATTTCAACTTTAGTTTCCTTTGAGAAATTTGGTTCAAGAGTGCTTAAGGTAAACTTTGGCTAGGAAAGGCTTGGTATTTAAGAAATCCATTGTGATTCACCTCCCTTTCCTGGAAGTGAACTTGGGTGTCTTTTGCCTCCTTAAGTCTCTTAAGGAACTTTCTTTGAAATTTAAGTATTTGTTTGTTGCATGGCATATTTTTGAAAACCTTTAAGGATGTCTAAGACTAATTCCTATGAAATTGGAAGTGACTCTAGTAAGGTTGTAAAACCCACTTTGAAAAATTTAGCAAAAGAGCTAAAGTCACTTAAAATTGGCAAAGGCAAAAGAAACCCTTCTCAAAGAAAAAGAAAGAATTGAAAGAGAAGAGTATCTTGCTAAGTTGGAAGAAGAACTTAGTATTCTTAATGAAAAACAAGAAAAAGTCCAAAATGATCTAAGGAAGATAAAGAGAAGAAGAGGGGAAGACAAAAGAAGGAAGAAAGAACAAAGGGAGAAAGAGGAGCATGAGAAAAGAGAGAAAGAACAAAGAGAGAGAGGAGCAAGTAAGAAGAGAGAAAAAGGAGGAGGAAACAAAAAGAGAGTATGAAGAGAAAAAGATAAAAGAATGGAATGAGAAAGAAAAGAGAGAAATAGAAGAGATTGAGATAAAAGAAGAAGAGGAAGAGTTACTAAAGCACTCTACCACTCCCACAATTAAGGTTGAGACTAAGATGCTGAGGGGAGTTTTCCAATCCTTAAACTTTTCTCAATACATCTAACCATCTTTCATAACTTCATTTTTTACTTTTGAAATTTCAACTTCTTTTTCACCTCCCACTATTTTTAACTCCTTAAACTTTTCCAAATCAAACTTTGAGTTGACGTTACCTCTTAGGATACAATTAACTCAAAGTAAACACAAACAATTTTGTGGAGTAGACCTTCAAAGCTTTCAAGTAAATTCTTTTAAAATTAGCATAAGGTCTTATTTAAATCATTCATCTAGATACATGTTTGTGGCTCATAAGATTATTGGTTTTGAGTTTGATGACACTTGCATATGGATCTTTGATCCTGGTGGAAAGATACACAAATTAATCAATAATAAGAAAAAGGCTTTTGTCATAAAAGAACAAGAAGATTTGAGGACAAATCCTTTTCAAGAGGGAGGGAATGATGGCATACCCCTTGCCATGACCTAGCACATTCATGAAGAGTTAGAGACATCTATGGAAGATGGACCTATACTCTTTCTCTTCGGTCATCTAAAGCCATCATAAAGATATAGTAGAGTTAGAATAATTTTGGGCCTTGTATTTTGGGACAAGTAGTTTAGATTTTATTTGGACTTTGTATTATGGGCCAAGTAGTCTAGATTTTATTTGGGCTTTGTATTGTGGGCCTAATAGTATAGGATTTCAATTGGGCCTTGTATTTTGGGCCAAGTAGAATAGGATTTTGACCAAACAAGTCAACAAAGGGTCAAGGCCCAAAGTTGACTATGCTTGGATGTCCAAAATGGGTGTGTTGACCAAGGGGTCAACATTTTGGCTAAGCTTGGAGGACAAGGGAGCAAGATTTCATCCTAGAGATGTGGAGGCTTTCCATTGGAGAGTTTTCCTCCTAGTTAGTGGTCATGTGTCACTCTAGGAATGGAGAGCTTTTCCATAGGTAGTGGTCACATGTCACTCTCTCATTTGAGAAGATTTTTGCCACTTGTCTCTCTCTTATTGGAGAGGATTTCTCCTTGCTCTCCAAGAAAACCAAGGTGGCTCTTTTAGGTTAAAGTTTCAGCCCATTTTGAGACACCTTAGCCTATAAATAGAGGTGTTCTCCATCATGTAATCACCTTTGATTTAGAGTAATGTTATGCTACCATTTTTGTGGCATACTACTCTTTTAAGGTCACCCTAGGCTAGAGCAACCCAAGTGGCCTCCTCTAGCCACCTTCCTCCAAGAGTTGGCCCAACCTCTCTTAGAGAACCACCAAACACACCTTCCATCACCATACAACTCACTAAAACCGTGAGCCTTCCATCTTTATCCACCACCATTCCGCAAACCATCATCAAAACCATGAGCATCTTGAGTACATGGCTTGGTTACTTCTAGATTTGGCTTGTCCTAGCTAGAGCATTGCCATCAAAGGATCCCTACCCCAATCAGTCACCACATAGGCAATAGGATTTGGAACTGAATCCTGCCCAAAAGTTTTTGGACAACCTTCAATGCATATATAACATGATCAGAAGAGCTCCAACTTTGACCATCTATGGCTACTTTATCAACCCCTAATGCAATAAGGACATGAGCCCCAATTGTTTTCCTGACATTCCAGAACATAAAACAATGACCTCTACTGTTTCTCCCCTTAGGTGTTGCTCCAAAGTAGTCCACAACATCATCTCAAAATACACTAGGAAATTCCAAAGCCACTTTATTTAAAGCTCCATAACCAAGATGCTGAACAGAAGAATGTTTCCACTATGGCAAAGGTGCGGATAATTGTATAGTTTCAGCCTTCAAATAGCCAAGTGGAACAGTAACAAGGGCATTTATAAGTGTATTATATTCAGCTTCCCGTGCTTCATCCATATCGTCAGGAATTTTTTGTTCTACCACTATGTCATAAAGAGGGCAATCATTGTTCAACACTGTCAACGCAAGGCCCAACTGAGCACAATTCAACGAGGACAGATCTGGTCTTCGCTCAGGGGCCACATCAGCCTCAACACCAATCATAATGCTAGTTTCAAGATTGACAAGACAGAAAGTGAGGAGTGATCTGGTTTTCCCGATGCTTGCGACAGCCTGATTGCAAACCTCCACGTCAGAGCGCCGGTAACTATCTTCCAAGTCGGATTTCTGGTTTTCTTCTGCTAGAAGCGGAACCAATAGCTTGCGCCTCCCTCCATGTATCTATAGACGAGCTTCATCTTCTCCTTCTCTGTCACGTTCTACAGGTTGAAGAATTTCTTCGCCTTTGTGATCCAACTCATGGGATCATCACCTTCAAATGTAGGTAGTTCAGTGCACTTAATCCAACTGCGTTGAACTTCTCCTCTGCCTTCTTCTGATTCATCCTTCGAGTTTTTCGACAGTCATCGTTCCTGTTCTACATTGACGAAATCACGACTTTCTTCGAAACTCCGATCCTAGTTCCTGGTTCGTCATCCACGAGCGTGGTCAAACGCTTGATGTTTTCAAGTTACCACTCTCATCTCCACTCTCAACTCTTCTACCGACAACTCAATCACAATCAACCTTCCCTCCATTCTTCTTCTTCACACGCGTTCTGTTCGCTCCTCGATGAAGTTCCGACAGGTTGGACCAATCTGTTAGGTTACTTTATGCAAATAACCTAATCGATACTCTCTTCTCACTTCAACTCTCAAATAACAGAATGGAAAGTATGTATGTATTATTGATTCAGTAAAGTATCGAAAATACAAGTATATTCTCCCCCAAGGAAGCCTACCTTCCTCCATTAGCAAATATGTCCAGTCTATACTCTAAAGAAAATAACCTCTTGAATAGAGTTACAGGAAGACTATTTATAGTATCTCATTCTTGCGCCTCTTCCTAATTTGTAAAACAGTAAGCCTCTACCGTTCGGCCTCACTTCCCCCGCCTTACCGTTCTACTTCTCCTCTCTTACATCGCTCGGCCTCGCTTCCCTTTGTCTTTTTGTTCAGTCCCACTAACCCCCTTGCCTTAGTGTTTGACTTCTCCCCTCGTGCACCGTTCGGCCTCACTTCCCCCGTCTTACCGTTCGGCTTCTCCTCTCTTACACCATTCGACCTCGCTTCCCTTTGTCTTTCTGTTCGGTCTCACTTCCCCCTTGCCTTACTGATCGGCTTCTGCCATCGTGCACTGTTCGGCCTCACTTCCCCCTGCCTTACCGTTTAGTATTAGGTTAGTTTCCTCCTCTTTTATTCACCCTCTCATGTACTTATAACTTCCTAAGAGTGCCTTTGATGATGGCCACTATTTGCATATGCTCAATAATTCTGGCGTTCCCATGTTGTATTCAAATATTGAAGCAATTAATTGTTTTGGTGTTTGTTTTATGGATTATATAGTAATGTTAATATATTGTCTTTGACTTTCTTTGCATTAAACAGTTGCATATTGTTTTCGGATCCAATGCTCCTAATGTTTTTGGACTTAGGGAGTTTCCTACATTATGGTCACTATATGTTTTGAGGACTTCAAAGCTATTTTCTTATTTCCTACTGGTGGACAACTGAATGAAGCTGATGTAAGTGATAATTCCCTAAATCCAGCCAGAGTTAGTCAGAAACTAACGGTCGCAACCGGAATTGCGACGGGACAACGATCCAAAAAAAGAAACGATTTTGGAAAAAGTTTTTGGAGTCGTCACCATAATTTATTTTGAAAAACTATGGAAAAAACCATAAAAGATAAGGCAAGGTCTACAAAACCAAATTTTGGTTTCGGAAGTCGGTTACGTGTGGGGAAGGTGTTAGCACCCAACAACGTCTGCCTTAAGACAATACCTTTAATTAAACATGCGAATTTGATGTGGTTTGCAAAATGTTTAATTTCCCCTAAAAATAAAATTCTAAAGGAAACAATATTTTTTATGTTTTTTGTGCCCGACAAGGGTTGACCTTACTCCTACGTATTTACAGGGTTACGTAGTTCTAGGAAACTGTTTGGAAAATTTGTTTGAGGAATTTGTTTCGAAAAGTTGATTGGAAATTTGTTTTTATTTTTTGGAAAGTGACCCCGACAAGGACCGGCCTTGCTCTTAGGTATCTCCACTTTTAATGGAGAATCAAAAATTACGTAGTACTGGCTGTGAGATAATGATTATGGCTTCTGAGATGGGGAGGATGAATCAATAGGTGGAAGCGAGAAGATCAAGTTGAAGTTGGGTGGGAGAAAAATGGTTTTCCTCGTGATGTGTCTCATGGATGAGAAAAACTCTTTCTGTTGAGTGCATCCCTAGAGTTCATGGTAGCATGAATTATTTTCTTAGGAGATTGCCATGGGATATTGGATATGTTGTGTACAAGAAGGAGCCTTTTGTTCTTGTGGTTGTGTATAATGGTGAGTGTTTTTCGCGTTTATGATGGAGGGATGAGGAAGGTGATGGAAATAGGAGAATGCGGTCGAGGTTGGGATTCTGTGTTGTGTGTGATGAGGGTGTGTAAGTGGAGGAGTAGTGTCTCTAGTGCCCCTGAAATCTGTTGAGGTGGTGGTCTGATCCTGCTCTGCACTGAGGTGTTGGTTCGGTCCATAGGGAGCGCAGAGTGGGAGAGAGAGGAATCAGGATTGGAAAAAAAAAAGTGTGGTTAATTGGGGTCATGCGGTAGTGGAGAGCCAAAAGGGACGTGCTAGGTGGTGTTCACTAAAATTCACGTAACATATTCTCGAAGAAAAGAAAATGTTCTCAAACACTTTTTTCTTTTAACGTGCAACCAACTTCCCGTCACGCCCCTTTTAAAACTTGTCCCATCATTTGTCAACAAACTTTTTTTCTCTTTTTTTTTATTCACGTTTTCCTGTTATTTTTTTAATTATTTTTCTTCTCTCTTTTTTTTACTTCTTTTTTTATCTTTTTTTTCTCTTCTTTTTTTGGTCTTTTTTTCTTTTTGTTTTTCTTTTTTTTTCCTTTTATAAAGACTAAATAAAAAAAATTAAATTAAATTAAAAATAATAACATAAAATAAGATGAAAATAAAAGTAAATAAAATAAAATAAAACAAAAATAAAAACAAATCTATATTATTTAGTCAATCGAACCAAATTGGAGGTTGACACCAACTTGATGAAAATTCTCACACTGCATTATGCAGCAGAAGTTTCATTTAGGGGAAGATATGGAACGTCTTGACTACTCACTCTATTTTGTTGATGACACTGTATATTCTTAATATAAAGGTTTCTTTTATTTCTTTGTAGAACCATGCTGCCATAGAAAGCTTGGTATAAAGTTAGTTACTTGTATAAAGTTTCACATTTTTTAAATTTGGTTGCTGTTTAAACTTTACTGTTATTAAAGTGAATGTAATTTACAATAGCTATTGTCATAAGCCAAAACCCGTTATTTGATTCTAAATACAAATTGTTCTTCCAATATGGAAAAGAAAATAAATCAAATGAAATTGTTTTCTATGGTGTTACTTCAAAATATCTAAGAATGCAGTCTATTTCAAATCAGATTGAATAGAAATTTCAAATTGATTATACCAATAACACCCACAAAAAGTACAAAAGCTAGAAAGGTATTCGATGGATAAAGAAAACAAAAAAAAAATGGGTGTGAAGCTTAAGCATGTGGTTAACAAACATTAAGTATTTTTACTCTAAAATCATGTCAAAAGTATCAGTTGCTTCCACATTAAATAACTATATTAATAAAAGTCAACTTTATTATGAGAAGAAAAAAATGGAATGAAAAGCAATTCTCTTGTGTAAGCTAAATTATGAAACTACAAGGTTCCACATGAACAAATTTAAAAGGGTATGGCGTCATTGTCAAATGACCTTGATTTGTAAATGAAAAGTAAAGAGGAGAGTGGCGTTTTGGCAAATATAGGTGAAACATTTGATTGATTAGTCTTAAAATGAAACATGTTAATCACACATGAAAAATTATAGATCTTAAATTAAAATTACTTACATAAAGAAGTCACGACTCTATATGAATATTGATGGAGAAAGGACCAAAACAAATAACAACTTATCAAAGTATAATAACGCAGCGGAAATTCAATCCCCCTTCTTACGAGAATCTGCGAGGAGCACTAAATAAATAGAACAAAAATAGAATCCAAAGCACAAAGAGACACCCACAATTTTTAACGTGGAAAACCCCTCAATGCAAGGGTAAAAACCACGAGTAATCCAGACCAATGAAAAATCCACTATGATCAATAATAGGGTACAAAAGAGTCTCCAATAATAATACCAAATGGTATTTTCAATAAGCCAAATTAACTAAGCACAAATGCTTACAAATGAGAACAAAGAAGATGAAAATCCTCCAAAACAGGGCTGCTGGTGCGGGATCAATTTCTCCCAATCTAGACCTCCGATTGAAGATCCGAACGGTCAGAATGAAGAACCATATGTTTGGAACCTACTGTCCAAAAATCAGCTCGATCCAACGGTGAACGACTTCACAGCGACGAAAACACCAGTGCAGGTTTAGGGTTTTGCGGGAATGACTTTCTCTCTTTCTTTTTCTCTCACTTGGCGTTTGCCTCTCTTCAAATGACTCTCTTGTTCTCTACTAATCTGACCCATCTCATTTTAACCTAATGAGACATAATGGACCACACTATTTGGGCCTATTCTCCACATAGGAAGGGAGCCCAATAACCCAACAAATCTCCCCCTCACAACTATGTGGAGATATCCGTCAAACCGGCGATCTCACAACAAACTTCAAACTTTCCTCTTAGCAATGCCTTGGTCATCATATCAGCACCATTATCATCTGTATGAACTTTAGCCAATTCCAACAACTTAACATCCAAAACATCACGTATCCAATGATACCTCACATCAATATGTTTGGATTTAGAATGAAAAGTTGGATTCTTACCAAGATGAATAGCACTTTGACTGTCACAATACAACAAGTATTTATCTTGCACAAAACCAAGCTCCTGCAAGAATTTCTTCACCCATAACAACTCCTTACATGCTTCGGTAAGTGCAATGAATTCTGCCTCAGTAGTAGACAACGCCACACACTTTTGCAACTTTGATTGCCAAGCCAAGGCTCCACCTGCAAACTGAATCAAATAGCCTGAAGTGGACTTCCTGGAATCAATGTCTCCAGCCATATCTGAATCTGAGTAACCCACCAAAGTAAGCTTATCACCTCCAAAACAAAGTTTCAAACCACTAGTACCACGAAGATACCTCAAAATCCATTTCACAGCATTCCAATGCTCTTTACCTGGATTTGACAGAAATCTGCTAACTGTACCAACAGCGTGTGCAATATCAGGCCTTGTACATTCCATTGCATACATCAAACTACCCACCGCAGAAGCATAAGGAACTTTGCTCATAGCTATCTTCTCAACTTCATTTGAAGGACTTTGTTTAACACTCAACTTAAAATGAGTAGCAAGAAGAGTACTTACAACCTTAGCATTCTCCATTTGGAATCTTTGCAGCACCTTCTGAATGTAGTGCTCCTGTGATAGCCAAAGTTTCTTCTCTTTCCTATCACGAGTGATACTTATACCAAGAATCTTCTTAGCAGCTCCCATGTCTTTCATGGCAAATGACTCGCCCAGTTGCTTCTTCAACCTGTCAATTTTGGAAACATCTTTTCCAACAATAAGCATGTCATCAACATATAACAATAGGATAATGAAATCACTCTCAGAAAATTTCCTGACAAAAACACAATGGTCAGAAGTAGTCTTCTTGTAGCCTTGCTCACACATAACAGACTCAAACTTCTTATACCACTGCTTCGGAGCTTGCTTCAAACCATATAGGCTTTTGCGTAGCCTACACACATAGTCTTCCTTGTCTTTAACAAGAAAACCATCTGGTTGCTTCATGTAAATCTCTTCCTCCAAATCACCATGAAGGAAAGCTGTCTTCACATCCATCTGCTCAACCTCCAAATCTAGAGTAGCATCTAAACTTAACACAGTTCTGATGGATGTCATCCTCACCACAGGTGAGAAAATCTCATTGAAGTCAACACCCTTTCTTTGTCTAAAGCCTTTCACCACTAATCTGACTTTATATCTGGTAGATGTAGAATTGCTCTCTTGCTTCACCCTGAAGATCCACCTGTTCTCTAAGGCTCTCTTACCCTTAGGCAACTTCACTAAGTCATAAGTGTGATTATCATGCAGAGATTTCATCTCATCCTGCATTGCATCCAACCACTTTTTTTTTTCTTCACTTTCAATGGCCTCCTCATAACATTCAGGTTCTCCCTCATCAGTCAACATCACATACTCATTGGAAGAATACCTCTTAGAAGGTTGTTTTGGCCTGTCAGATCTTCTGGGTTGAGCTTCAGGTAGCTCAGTTACATCACCAAGACTCTCATCTTGTGACACATCATGTTCCTCTTCATCAACATTATCAATAGGAACATCCAAGCTATCTCCAACCTGCTGATTATCAATATCACCATGTTGTTCATCATCATGAACATCAATATCCAAATCATTAATAGACAACCGAATTGGATCAACGTCAGTCACATTACCGTCTTTCTTAGGAGTAGACTTCTCCACCTTATCAATATCTTCAATGGTTTGATCTTCCATGAATTGCACATCATGACTTCTAACAACTTTCTCTTCAATGGGGTCATACAACTTGTAGCCAAATTCATCTTGACCAAAACCAATGAAGATGCATTGTCTTGTCTTCACATCCAGCTTGGATCTTTCATCCTTTGGAACATGAACAAAAGCTTTACAACCGAAGACACGTAAGTGATCATAAGTGACATTCTTGCCAAACCAAATCTTGTCTGGCACCTCAGATTTCAAAGCAACTGCAGGACTTAGATTAATAACATGCACTGCTGTGAACAATGCCTCACCCCAGAAATGCTTAGGCAATTTTGCTTCAGAAAGCATACACCTAACTCTTTCAATCAATGTCCTGTTCATCCTCTCCGCTAAACCATTCAGCTGAGGAGTTTTGGGAGGAGTCTTCTCATGTGCAGTACCATATTGTCTACAATAAGCATCAAATGGTCCACAATACTCACCACCATTGTCAGTACGAATGCGCTTCAGCTTCTTGCCTGACTGCCTCTCAACCAAAGCATGGAATTCTTTAAACTTGTCCAACACTTGGTCCTTTCTCTGTAGTTCATAAACCCAAAGCTTCCTGGAACAATCATCAATAAAAGTAACAAAGTAGCAAGCCATTTTTTGTGGTGACACTGGATTAAATTGGTGCTTGGTGCCAAGATTTGGAAATTTTTGAAAGTCTTGGTTTTTTAGACTTAGTGGCTGCAATGCACTCTTTAAATCCCCAAATGACTATTAGTCTCAAAATATAGGAGCAAGAAATGTTTCAATTTAGTTGCTTTTCAAGCAAGCTATGTTTGGTGGTGAGACTGGACTAAATGAGTTCTTGCACTACAAGAAAATTACATTTTATATACGAATTATTATATACGGATTTTAATCCGTATGTAATGACAATGTTACATACAGATATTATATACGGATTCGTCACATACGGATTCGTCACATACGGATTTTTCGTATATAATGAGAATAAAAGGTTACATACGGATATTCCGTATATAAATTCCGTATGTAACTTGATGTGTTTTAATGGAAACTTTTCGAAAGATATATTTGTATATAAAATCAGTATATAAGTGAAAAAATAGTTAATTCAGATTTTATATACAGATTTATAATTAATTAATAAATAAATAAAATTAAGTTATTTAGAATGCATGTCGCAAACCCTATTTTCTTCTTTCTCAATCGTGCTGCCATTTCTCGTTTGGAAGAAGGGTCGAGCCACGCCTCTTCAATCCCACCACCAAACCTATTCTTCCTTCTCTTTCACTGCAACCCTTCCTAAACCAGTGTTCTGGTCATGGTTTTCTCTCGTCGAGCCCTTTATCCCCTTTAGTGGAGCCTGGGTTCTCTTTCGTTGAGCTCTCTAAAACCCTAATTTTCCCTCATTCGAACTATCATTGTGCGTCCTTGATACCGGTTAATTGGTAAGTAATGTTTAATTCTGATTGAGCTAAATTTTTTAATTGCAAAAACCCTAATTCTTTTTTTTCTACTGGGCATAAAATTGCAATTCTCCATCCTCAATCTCTTCTCCACCCTCACTCTCTTCTCTTAAGCCTTAATCTCTCTCATCCATTTTCGATTTATGCAATTACTCGCACGATAAGGTTCTGTTTCTTCCCCGCAACGCTATTTTGCACGACTTTTTTTTTCTACATGCATTTCCTCTTGTTAATCGCCCAAAATTTAAAGCTTTTGTTGTACTGAAAAACAGATACTTCTCATGCTTGTATTTTGATTTCCGCAATGGCCTCCAGAGGTCCCAGATCTAAGATTGATCACGAGAGTAGAGTCAAACGGCAAAAGGTTAGTTCTCTTCTTGGTAGTCGTCTCTTGGCTTTTTAATTCTTTTTTTTTTAATTTTTTGTTTGGATAATTCCGGCTTTGAATGATACTATTGTTACTAGTTGAGAAATTAAAAAGAAAAACTTATTAATAATTATGAAAATCAAATTGACCTAGTTCCTTTGAAATGCAAAATTACCACCTGTATCTCTTAAAATTATTTATTTATTTTTCTTTGTTTTGTGTGGTAGTCTTGGAGTTGGATGAAATTTTAGTTGCTGGGTACGATTTCTTCCTTGCAAGGTTTTTTTTTCTTTTCTTATGAGGGTCGACCTTTTGGTCCTTTAAACTGTTTGTTTTGTTTTTGGTGTATAGAAAAAGGAGGAATTCAGATTTGAGAAAACATTGAAATTGAATAGAGTAAAACTATTTAAATAACACTTGTGGTGATTGAAACTGACTAATAAGAAAAAGAACGGTGACAGGAGTTAAACTGCAGTGGAGGTATGAAATGACGCTTATATTTTATTTAATCTTTGCTTCAATCTGTTTTTAAGACTATTTTCTTTTCTCTTTAATTTTTGCTTCAATCTGTTTATTTCTTGTTTTTATAGCATTCTTAGTTTTAAAAAAATAATTTGTGATATTTTCGTTCCTTTTTTTTTTTATGAAGAGGGTGTTTTGATATATCTGATATAATACTTTTGCAAGAAGTTTTACTTGACTTCTTTGTTAAGTGAACTTTGTTTTGACTGATGTAACTTATGGATCCTTTCAGCTTCTTTGTCAAGTGATTGTTTAATGTTTTAATTAATTATAAACACAAGAATAACTTATTAATCCTTTCAATTTATTTTGTTGTTGCAGGTTTCATTTAATTTGCTTGAGAAGTACTTTGGAAGCACACTCAAAGGGGCCTCCATGTGGGAAAATGAGCTCCTAGATGTAGGCTACCAGTCTCTATGCATCCAGATTCCCTACACAGTAAGGGCTCTTAATTTTGAACTAAGAACCCCAGCCTCACGTTTTGTTTCCTTAGTTGGTATAAGGCATACTCCTTGCATATTATTTTCTACGTTAGTCATGTACTCTTTGTGTGAGATGGCTTACTCCAAGTAACATTTATTTTTATACTTCTTGATACACTTGATAAGGATATTAATTTGTTCTCCATAAGAGTGAGGTAGTATTGTATAGCATTAAATAATTAACTTTTTTCTACAGTTTTGTTAACATGAAGAATTTAGTTCTCTATTTTATTTATTTGACCTTAATTTGTTTACTTATTAAGAGGTCTTTGTTCCAAGGGATTAATTATAATGCTATAATTATAATCTTTGATTTAATTATAGTTTATAATGCTTTATGAGTTAGACAAATATATTTCTCTTATTGCTATATTGTTTATCAATTGATTTGTCTCATTTGTATCTAAGTCGATCACTGAACCTGTTTCTTTCCCCAATTGACATCCTTGCTTGAACTTTTAGGATTTGACTAGATAGTTAGTTGCTATATTTCTCTTTGGTCCTTGGAATTTAAGCCTTCTAAGTTTTACGGAGAGCCACTAAATTGCCTTAAATATGTATAATATCCCCTGTGACGCAAGGGTGTAAACCCCTTTCTCATAAGCATTCTAAAGGCTAGTTTAAGTTGGCCTGACCTCCTCCTTGATATTTGAATGTTACTATACTGTTCTGATAGTGGATCCCTTACTTTTCAATGGGCTGCAGGTTGTGGAGAGCTGTTATCAGACTGGGTGGCTATGATGTGGTATGGATTTGTCTTACATGCTATTTTTGACAGATCATCTCTTTGAATGGTTCTAGGCCATGGCTGTAATTCTTGCATTACTTTGCTTACTTCAAACTTAAGGTTGTTGTTAATGCTATTTCTAATAGCTCTATCCCGTTCATATCTTGCGTAAGATGAAAGGGTCATTTAAAGTTGATATAGATTTAAACATTTTACCAAATGACAATCAACACAATTTCCCTGTGTTCGATGTCTTTGCTTGTACCTCATATATACTGAACCAATTGTTTGCTTCACATGGACTAACCCTAACTGAACTCGTGCTAATCTCTATCTAACTTAATTTTCAAGAAAAATTAATTCTACACAATTATCATGTGTGAAATGAAGCTCATTACAAAGTATATCAGTATCAGACCACTTAATTGTTTTATCTGCCTTTTAGAGAACATTTAGAAGTGTAAGATGAAAAGATGATAAACATTATATACTATCCCAAAAGTTGACTACCTGTTAGTGATTAAGTTGGAAACTAGTTAAATTTTCAAATAAGTCCTTTCATGAAGAGCATTTTTTGTTTATCTAACATTCGTGTTGAAGGCCTATTAGGATTAAACCTGTTAGCATTTTTTGTAATCAGGTATTTTTCATGCTTGTTTGGATTGGAAGTTGTTGCAACTGCTAGATCCTTGTTCTTTGACAATGGTCTTCATGTACCATTGTTTCTGAACTTATTGAGTTCCATTTCCTGATTAGAGGGAAGTGTATTTGGTCCTGATAGAAATTAAGAACCACCACTAAATTGAGAATCTAAGAGAAAACAGAAAAGAAGTTAGTGAGATATCTCACTCTGACTTTTAACAAAATTATAAGTTTTTGACTACATGGCAACTGGCTGACAGCTAAGCAAACTTTTATATATTATTCTGTTTCAAGTCCTCTAAGAACAAATTTTAACCAATCTATTGTTGACACCCTGGAAGAAGCCGCACAACTAAGAGAAATAGTGTGTTGCTTGAACTTCTCTGGTATATTCTTGTATCATTTCTTTGCATAATATTAACTCAATTTAGCATTGATATCAAATGTTTTGTTAATGCAGGTACTAATGTGAAGATAGCTTCTGCTCCATCCAGCGTGGTAATTCTCTCCCCAGATAAATTTGACGAGGTTGTCTTGGATGAAACAAAAGATGTTCTGGTCGAATTCTATGCACCATGGTAAGTATACCTAGATGATTTGCAAAACTTCATTATATCTGTAGTTTTTTTTTTCATTTTAAATTTTTATTTTCAATATTTTTTTTGATAAATTTATAATGTTTTACAGGTGTGGTTACTGCAAGGCCCTTGCCACTGTAAGGATGTTCTTCGATCAGTCCTA
The DNA here is from genome assembly GCA_036885675.1 of Vigna mungo. Classification (NCBI taxonomy): domain Eukaryota; kingdom Viridiplantae; phylum Streptophyta; class Magnoliopsida; order Fabales; family Fabaceae; genus Vigna; species Vigna mungo. The sequence continues at coordinate 11,638,235 of CP144694.1, read as the reverse complement.
TTATAGCTTATGGTTATTGAATCTTATAACTCTGATATAATTTCTTTACCTCCATCATAATTTGAATTCACTTTTCTAAATACATATTTTTGTGTATTTATTATATATTGCATATATGGATTGTTAATTTGAAAGTTCTGTTTATCTCTTATTAAATATATAAAATTTCTAGTTATTGAAAGGAAATATGAGATTATTTATTTTTTTTTATAAAGTTATACAGTTACATACGAATTTTCCGTATGTAAATTATATACGAATATTATATACGGATTATCCGTATGTAATTTATATACGGATATTATATACGGATTATCCGTATGTAATTTATATACGGATTATCCGTATGTAATTTATATACGGATTATCCGTATGTAATTTATATACGGATTATCCGTATGTAATTTATATACGGATTATCCGTATGTAATTTATATACGGATTATCCGTATGTAACACTAGCTACGATAGTATTATATACAGAATTTTGCCCGTATGTAATCTGTATATAACTAAAAATTTTATACGGATTTTGGGCCTTATATACGGATTTGGGCTGTAGATAATGATGTTTTTTCTTGTAGTGTTGGTGTCAAGATTTGAAAATTTTTTAAAGTCTTGGTTTTTTAGACTTAGGGGCTGCAATGCACTCTTTAAATCCCCAAATGGCGATTAGTGTCAAAATATAGGTGCAAGAAATGTTTCAATTTAGTTGCTTTTCAAGCAAGCTATGTTTGGTGGTGAGACTAGACTAAATGAGTTCTTGGTGCCAATATTTAGAAATTAAGTCTTGGTTTGTTAGACTTAGGGGCTGCAATGCACTCTTTAAATAGCCAAATGACGACTAGTGTCAAAATATAGCTGCAAGAAATGTTTTAATTGAGTTGCTTTTCAAGCAAGCTATGTTTGGTGGTGAGACTGAACTAAATGAGTTCATGGTGCCAAGATTTGGAAATTTTTGAAAGTCTTGGTTTTTTAGACTTAGGGACTGCAATGCACTCTTTAAATCCCAAAATGACGACTAGTGTCAAAATATAATTGTAAGAAATGTTGCAATTTAGTTGCTTTTCAAGCAAGCTATATTTGGTAGTGGGATTGGACTAAGTTGGTGCTTGGTGCCAAGATTTGGAAATTTTTTAAAGTCTTGGTTTTTTAGACTTGGGGGCTTTAATGCATTCTTTAAATCCCCAAACGATGACTATTGTCAAAATGTAGGTGCAAGAAAGTTTTCAATTTGGTTACTTTTCAAGCATGTCATTTTTTGTGGTGAGACTAGACTAAATTGGTTGTTGGTGCCAAGATTTGGAAATTTTTTAAAGTCTTGGTTTTTTAGACTTAGGGGCTGCAATGCACTCTCTAAATCCCCAAATGACGACTAGTGTCAAAATATAGGTGCAAGATATGTTTCAATTTGGTTGGTTTTCAACCAAACTATGTTTGGTGGTGAGACTGGACTAAATGAGTTCATGGTGTCAAGATTTGGAAATTTTTTAAAGTCTTGGTTTTTTAGACTTAGGGGCTTTAATGCACTCTTTAAATCCCCAAATGACGACTAGTGTCAAAATATAGGTGGAAGAAATGTTTAAATTTCGTTGCTTTTCAAGCAATCTATATTTGATGGTGAGACTGGACTAAATCAGTTCTTGGTGCCAAGATTTGAAAATTTTTTAAACTCTTGCATTTTTATACTTAGGGGCTGCAATGCACTCTTTAAATCCCCTTATGAAGACTAGTGTCAAAATATAGGTGCAAGAAATGTTTCAATTTGGTTTCTTTTCAAGCAAGCTATGTTTGGTAGTGGGACTGGACTAAGTTGGTGCTTGGTGCCAAGATTTTGAAATTTTTTAAAGTCTCGGTTTTTTAGACTTAGGGGTTTTAATGCACTCTTTAAATCCCGAAATTACGACTAGTGTCAAAATATAGGTACAAGAAATGTTTCACTTTAGCTGCTTTTCAAGAAAGCTATGTTTTGTTTAAGACTAGACTAAGTTGGTGTTTGGTGCCAAGATTTGGAAATTTTTTAAAGTCTGGGTTTTTTAGACTTAGGGGCTGCAACGCACTCTTTAAATCCCCAAATGATGACTAGTGTCAAAATATAAGTGCAAGTAATGTTTCACTTTAGTTGCTTTTCAAGAAAGCTATGTTTTATTTGAGACTGGACTAAGTTGTTGCTTGGTGCCAAGATTTGGAAATTTTTTAAAGTCTTGGTTTTTTAGACTTAGGGGCTTGAATGCACTCTTTAAATCCTCAAATGACGACTAGTGTCAAAATATAGGTGCAAGAAATGTTTCAATTCAGTTGCTTTTCAAGCAATCTATGTTTGATGGTGAGACTGGACTAAATGAGTTCTTGGTGACAAGATTTGAAAATTTTTTAAAGTCTTGGTTTTTTAGACTTAGGGGCTGCAATGCACTCTCTAAATCCCCAAATGACAACTAGTGTCAAAATATAGGTGCAAGATATGTTTCAATTTGGTTGGTTTTCAACCAAACTATGTTTGGTGGTGAGACTGGACTAAATGAGTTCATGGTGTCAAGATTTGGAAATTTTTTAAAGTCTTGGTTTTTTAGACTTAGGGGCTTTAATGCACTCTTTAAATCCCCAAATGACGACTAGTGTCAAAATATAGGTGGAAGAAATGTTTAAATTTCGTTACTTTTCAAGCAATCTATATTTGATGGTGAGACTGGACTAAATCAGTTCTTGGTGCCAAGATTTGAAAATTTTTTAAACTCTTGCATTTTTATACTTAGGGGCTGCAATGCACTCTTTAAATCCCCTTATAAAGACTAGTGTCAAAATATAGGTGCAAGAAATGTTTCAATTTGGTTTCTTTTCAAGCAAGCTATGTTTGGTAGTGGGACTGGACTAAGTTGGTGCTTGGTGTCAAGATTTTGAAATTTTTTAAAGTCTCGGTTTTTTAGACTTAGGGGTTTTAATACACTCTTTAAATCCCGAAATTACGACTAGTGTCAAAATATAGGTGCAAGAAATGTTTCACTTTAGCTGCTTTTCAAGAAAGCTATGTTTTGTTTGAGACTAGACTAAGTTGGTGTTTGGTGCCAAGATTTGGAAATTTTTTAAAGTCTTGGTTTTTTAGACTTAGGGGCTGCAATGCACTCTTTAAATCCCCAAATGATGACTGTTGTCAAAATATAAGTGCAAGTAATGTTTCACTTTAGTTGCTTTTCAAGAAAGCTATGTTTTATTTGAGACTGGACTAAGTTGTTGCTTGGTGCCAAGATTTGGAAATTTTTTAAAGTCTTCGTTTTTTAGACTTAGGGGCTTTAATCCACTCTTTAAATCCTCAAATGACGACTAGTGTCAAAATATAGGTGCAAGAAATGTTTCAATTCAGTTGCTTTTCAAGCAATCTATGTTTGATGGTGAGACTGGACTAAATGAGTTCTTGGTGACAAGATTTGGAAATTTTTTAAAGTCTTGGTTTTTTAGACTTAGGGGCTTTAATCCACTCTTTAAATCTCCGAATGACGTCTATTTTCAAAGTTTAGGTGCAAGAAAGTTTTCAATTTCGTTACTTTTCAAGCAGGCCATTTTTTGTGGTGAGACTGGACTAAATTGGTGCTTGATGCAAAGATTTGGAAATTTTTGAAAGTCTTCGTTTTTTCGACTTAGGGGCTGCAATGCACTCTTTAAATCCCCAAATGCCGACTAGTGTCAAAATATAATTGCAAGAAATGTTGCAATTTAGTTGCTTTTCAAGCAAGCTATGTTTGGTCGTGGGACTGGACTAAGTTGGTGCTTGATGCCAAGATTTGGAAATTTTTTAAAGTCTTGGTTTTTTAGACTTAGGGGCTTTAATGCACTCTTTAAATCCTCAAATGACGACTAGTATCAAAATGTAGCTCCAAGAAAGTTTTCAATTTGGTTGCTTTTCAAGCAAGAAAGTTTTTGTTGTCAGACTGGACTAAATTGGTGTTTGGTGCCAAGATTTGGAAATTTTTCAAAGTCTTGGTTTTTTTGGCTTAGGGGCTGCAATGCACTCTTTAAATCCCCAAATGACGATTAGTGTCAAAATATAGGAGCAAGAAATGTTTCAATTTAATTGCTTTTCAAGCAAGCTATGTTTGGTGGTGAGACTCGACTAAATGAGTTCTTGGTGCCAAGATTTGGAAATTTTTTAAAGTCTTGGTTTTTTACACTTAGGGGCTGCAATGCACTCTTTAAATCCCCGAATGACGACTAGTGTCAAAATATAGATCCAAGAAATGTTTCAGTTGAGTTGCTCTTCAAGCAAGCTCTGTTTGGTGGTGAGACTGGACTAAATGAGTTCTTGGTCCCAAAAATTGAAAATTTTTTAAGTCTTGGTTTGAGACTAGACTAAGTTGGTCTTTGGTGCCAAGATTTGGAAATTTCTTAAAGTCCTGGTTTTTTAGACTTAGGGGCTGCAATGCACTCTTTAAATCCCCAAATTACGACTAGTGTCAAAATATAGGTGCAAGAAATGTTTCACTTTAACCGCTTTTCAAGAAAGCTATGTTTGGTGGTGGGACTAGACTAAGTTGGTGTTTGGTGCCAAGATTGGGAAATTTTTTAAAGTCTTGGTTTTTTAGACTTAGGGGCTGCAATGCACTCTTTAAATCCCCAAATGCCGACTAGTTTCAAAATATAATTGCAAGAAATGTTGCAATTTAGTTGCTTTTCAAGCAAGCTATGTTTGGTCGTGGGACTGGACTAAGTTGGTGCTTGATGCCAAGATTTGGAAATTTTTTAAAGTCTTGGTTTTTTAGACTTAGGGGCTTTAATGCACTCTTTAAATCCTCAAATGACGACTAGTATCAAAATGTAGCTCCAAGAAAGTTTTCAATTTGGTTGCTTTTCAAGCGAGCAAATTTTTGTTGTCAGACTGGACTAAATTGGTGTTTGGTGCCAAGATTTGGAAATTTTTCAAAGTCTTGGTTTTTTTGGCTTAGGGGCTGCAATGCACTCTTTAAATCCCCAAATGACGATTAGTGTCAAAATATAGGAGCAAGAAATGTTTCAATTTAATTGCTTTTCAAGCAAGCTATGTTTGGTGGTGAGACTCGACTAAATGAGTTCTTGGTGCCAAGATTTGGAAATTTTTTAAAGTCTTGGTTTTTTACACTTAGGGGCTGCAATGCACTCTTTAAATCCCCGAATGACGACTAGTGTCAAAAAATAGATCCAAGAAATGTTTCAGTTGAGTTGCTCTTCAAGCAAACTCTGTTTGGTGGTGAGACTGGACTAAATGAGTTCTTGGTCCCAAAAATTGAAAATTTTTTAAGTCTTGGTTTTTTAGACTTAGGGGCTGCAATGCCCTCTTTAAATCCCCAAATGACGACTAGTGTCAAAATATAGGTGCAAGAAATGTTTGAATTTAGTTGCTTTTCAAGCAATGTTTGGTGGTGAGACTGGATTAAATAGGTTCTTAGTGCCAAGATTTTGAAATTTTTTAAAGTCTTGGTTTTTTAGACTTAGGAGGAGAAATGGCCTCTTTATATCCACAAATGACGACTAGTTTCAAAATATAGGTGCAAGAAATCGTTCAATTTAGTTGCTTTTCAAGCAAGCTATGTTTGGTGGTGAGACTAGACTAAGTTAGTGCTTGGTGCCAAGATTTGGAAACTTTTTAAAGTCTTGGTTTTTTAGACTTAGGGGCTTGAATGCATCTTTAAATCCCCAAATTACGACTATTGTCAAAATATAGGTGCAAGACATGTTTCACTTTAGTTGCTTTTCAAGAAAGCTATGTTTGGTTTGAGACTAGACTAAGTTGGTCTTTGGTGCCAAGATTTGGAAATTTCTTAAAGTCCTGGTTTTTTAGACTTAGGGGCTGCAATGCACTCTTTAAATCCCCAAATTACGACTAGTGTCAAAATATAGGTGCAAGAAATGTTTCACTTTAACCGCTTTTCAAGAAAGCTATGTTTGAAAGTCTTGGTTTTTTAGACTTAGGGGCTGCAATGCACTCTTTAAATCCCCAAATGCCGACTAGTGTCAAAATATAATTGCAAGAAATGTTGCAATTTAGTTGCTTTTCAAGCAAGCTATGTTTCGTCGTGGGACTAGACTAAGTTGGTGCTTGATGCCAAGATTTGGAAATTTTTTAAAGTCTTGGTTTTTTAGACTTAGGGGCTTTAATGCACTCTTTAAATCCTCAAATGACGACTAGTATCAAAATGTAGCTCCAAGAAAGTTTTCAATTTGGTTGCTTTTCAAGCAAGAAAGTTTTTGTTGTCAGACTGGACTAAATTGGTGTTTGGTGCCAAGATTTGGAAATTTTTCAAAGTCTTGGTTTTTTTGGCTTAGGGGCTGCAATGCACTCTTTAAATCCCCAAATGACGATTAGTGTCAAAATATAGGAGCAAGAAATGTTTCAATTTAATTGCTTTTCAAGCAAGCTATGTTTGGTGGTGAGACTCGACTAAATGAGTTCTTGGTGCCAAGATTTGGAAATTTTTTAAAGTCTTGGTTTTTTACACTTAGGGGCTGCAATGCACTCTTTAAATCCCCGAATGACGACTAGTGTCAAAATATAGATCCAAGAAATGTTTCAGTTGAGTTGCTCTTCAAGCAAGCTCTGTTTGGTGGTGAGACTGGACTAAATGAGTTCTTGGTCCCAAAAATTGAAAATTTTTTAAGTCTTGGTTTGAGACTAGACTAAGTTGGTCTTTGGTGCCAAGATTTGGAAATTTCTTAAAGTCCTGGTTTTTTAGACTTAGGGGCTGCAATGCACTCTTTAAATCCCCAAATTACGACTAGTGTCAAAATATAGGTGCAAGAAATGTTTCACTTTAACCGCTTTTCAAGAAAGCTATGTTTGGTGGTGGGACTAGACTAAGTTGGTGTTTGGTGCCAAGATTGGGAAATTTTTTAAAGTCTTGGTTTTTTAGACTTAGGGGCTGCAATGCACTCTTTAAATCCCCAAATGCCGACTAGTTTCAAAATATAATTGCAAGAAATGTTGCAATTTAGTTGCTTTTCAAGCAAGCTATGTTTGGTCGTGGGACTGGACTAAGTTGGTGCTTGATGCCAAGATTTGGAAATTTTTTAAAGTCTTGGTTTTTTAGACTTAGGGGCTTTAATGCACTCTTTAAATCCTCAAATGACGACTAGTATCAAAATGTAGCTCCAAGAAAGTTTTCAATTTGGTTGCTTTTCAAGCGAGCAAATTTTTGTTGTCAGACTGGACTAAATTGGTGTTTGGTGCCAAGATTTGGAAATTTTTCAAAGTCTTGGTTTTTTTGGCTTAGGGGCTGCAATGCACTCTTTAAATCCCCAAATGACGATTAGTGTCAAAATATAGGAGCAAGAAATGTTTCAATTTAATTGCTTTTCAAGCAAGCTATGTTTGGTGGTGAGACTCGACTAAATGAGTTCTTGGTGCCAAGATTTGGAAATTTTTTAAAGTCTTGGTTTTTTACACTTAGGGGCTGCAATGCACTCTTTAAATCCCCGAATGACGACTAGTGTCAAAAAATAGATCCAAGAAATGTTTCAGTTGAGTTGCTCTTCAAGCAAACTCTGTTTGGTGGTGAGACTGGACTAAATGAGTTCTTGGTCCCAAAAATTGAAAATTTTTTAAGTCTTGGTTTTTTAGACTTAGGGGCTGCAATGCCCTCTTTAAATCCCCAAATGACGACTAGTGTCAAAATATAGGTGCAAGAAATGTTTGAATTTAGTTGCTTTTCAAGCAATGTTTGGTGGTGAGACTGGATTAAATAGGTTCTTAGTGCCAAGATTTTGAAATTTTTTAAAGTCTTGGTTTTTTAGACTTAGGAGGAGAAATGGCCTCTTTATATCCACAAATGACGACTAGTTTCAAAATATAGGTGCAAGAAATCGTTCAATTTAGTTGCTTTTCAAGCAAGCTATGTTTGGTGGTGAGACTAGACTAAGTTAGTGCTTGGCGCCAAGATTTGGAAACTTTTTAAAGTCTTGGTTTTTTAGACTTAGGGGCTTGAATGCATCTTTAAATCCCCAAATTACGACTATTGTCAAAATATAGGTGCAAGACATGTTTCACTTTAGTTGCTTTTCAAGAAAGCTATGTTTGGTTTGAGACTAGACTAAGTTGGTCTTTGGTGCCAAGATTTGGAAATTTCTTAAAGTCCTGGTTTTTTAGACTTAGGGGCTGCAATGCACAATTTAAATCCCCAAATTACGACTAGTGTCAAAATATAGGTGCAAGAAATGTTTCACTTTAACCGCTTTTCAAGAAAGCTATGTTTGAAAGTCTTGGTTTTTTAGACTTAGGGGCTGCAATGCACTCTTTAAATCCCCAAATGCCGACTAGTGTCAAAATATAATTGCAAGAAATGTTGCACTTTAGTTGCTTTTCAAGCAAGCTATGTTTCGTCGTGGGACTAGACTAAGTTGGTGCTTGATGCCAAGATTTGGAAATTTTTTAAAGTCTTGGTTTTTTAGACTTAGGGGCTTTAATGCACTCTTTAAATCCTCAAATGACGACTAGTATCAAAATGTAGCTCCAAGAAAGTTTTCAATTTGGTTGCTTTTCAAGCAAGAAAGTTTTTGTTGTCAGACTGGACTAAATTGGTGTTTGGTGCCAAGATTTGGAAATTTTTCAAAGTCTTGGTTTTTTTGGCTTAGGGGCTGCAATGCACTCTTTAAATCCCCAAATGACGATTAGTGTCAAAATATAGGAGCAAGAAATGTTTCAATTTAATTGCTTTTCAAGCAAGCTATGTTTGGTGGTGAGACTCGACTAAATGAGTTCTTGGTGCCAAGATTTGGAAATTTTTTAAAGTCTTGGTTTTTTACACTTAGGGGCTGCAATGCACTCTTTAAATCCCCGAATGACGACTAGTGTCAAAATATAGATCCAAGAAATGTTTCAGTTGAGTTGCTCTTCAAGCAAGCTCTGTTTGGTGGTGAGACTGGACTAAATGAGTTCTTGGTCCCAAAAATTGAAAATTTTTTAAGTCTTGGTTTGAGACTAGACTAAGTTGGTCTTTGGTGCCAAGATTTGGAAATTTCTTAAAGTCCTGGTTTTTTAGACTTAGGGGCTGCAATGCACTCTTTAAATCCCCAAATTACGACTAGTGTCAAAATATAGGTGCAAGAAATGTTTCACTTTAACCGCTTTTCAAGAAAGCTATGTTTGGTGGTGGGACTAGACTAAGTTGGTGTTTGGTGCCAAGATTGGGAAATTTTTTAAAGTCTTGGTTTTTTAGACTTAGGGGCTGCAATGCACTCTTTAAATCCCCAAATGCCGACTAGTTTCAAAATATAATTGCAAGAAATGTTGCAATTTAGTTGCTTTTCAAGCAAGCTATGTTTGGTCGTGGGACTGGACTAAGTTGGTGCTTGATGCCAAGATTTGGAAATTTTTTAAAGTCTTGGTTTTTTAGACTTAGGGGCTTTAATGCACTCTTTAAATCCTCAAATGACGACTAGTATCAAAATGTAGCTCCAAGAAAGTTTTCAATTTGGTTGCTTTTCAAGCGAGCAAATTTTTGTTGTCAGACTGGACTAAATTGGTGTTTGGTGCCAAGATTTGGAAATTTTTCAAAGTCTTGGTTTTTTTGGCTTAGGGGCTGCAATGCACTCTTTAAATCCCCAAATTACGATTAGTGTCAAAATATAGGAGCAAGAAATGTTTCAATTTAATTGCTTTTCAAGCAAGCTATGTTTGGTGGTGAGACTCGACTAAATGAGTTCTTGGTGCCAAGATTTGGAAATTTTTTAAAGTCTTGGTTTTTTACACTTAGGGGCTGCAATGCACTCTTTAAATCCCCGAATGACGACTAGTGTCAAAAAATAGATCCAAGAAATGTTTCAGTTGAGTTGCTCTTCAAGCAAACTCTGTTTGGTGGTGAGACTGGACTAAATGAGTTCTTGGTCCCAAAAATTGAAAATTTTTTAAGTCTTGGTTTTTTAGACTTAGGGGCTGCAATGCCCTCTTTAAATCCCCAAATGACGACTAGTGTCAAAATATAGGTGCAAGAAATGTTTGAATTTAGTTGCTTTTCAAGCAATGTTTGGTGGTGAGACTGGATTAAATAGGTTCTTAGTGCCAAGATTTTGAAATTTTTTAAAGTCTTGGTTTTTTAGACTTAGGAGGAGAAATGGCCTCTTTATATCCACAAATGACGACTAGTTTCAAAATATAGGTGCAAGAAATCGTTCAATTTAGTTGCTTTTCAAGCAAGCTATGTTTGGTGGTGAGACTAGACTAAGTTAGTGCTTGGTGCCAAGATTTGGAAACTTTTTAAAGTCTTGGTTTTTTAGACTTAGGGGCTTGAATGCATCTTTAAATCCCCAAATTACGACTATTGTCAAAATATAGGTGCAAGACATGTTTCACTTTAGTTGCTTTTCAAGAAAGCTATGTTTGGTTTGAGACTAGACTAAGTTGGTCTTTGGTGCCAAGATTTGGAAATTTCTTAAAGTCCTGGTTTTTTAGACTTAGGGGCTGCAATGCACTCTTTAAATCCCCAAATTACGACTAGTGTCAAAATATAGGTGCAAGAAATGTTTCACTTTAACCGCTTTTCAAGAAAGCTATGTTTGAAAGTCTTGGTTTTTTAGACTTAGGGGCTGCAATGCACTCTTTAAATCCCCAAATGCCGACTAGTGTCAAAATATAATTGCAAGAAATGTTGCACTTTAGTTGCTTTTCAAGCAAGCTATGTTTCGTCGTGGGACTAGACTAAGTTGGTGCTTGATGCCAAGATTTGGAAATTTTTTAAAGTCTTGGTTTTTTAGACTTAGGGGCTTTAATGCACTCTTTAAATCCTCAAATGACGACTAGTATCAAAATGTAGCTCCAAGAAAGTTTTCAATTTGGTTGCTTTTCAAGCAAGAAAGTTTTTGTTGTCAGACTGGACTAAATTGGTGTTTGGTGCCAAGATTTGGAAATTTTTCAAAGTCTTGGTTTTTTTGGCTTAGGGGCTGCAATGCACTCTTTAAATCCCCAAATGACGATTAGTGTCAAAATATAGGAGCAAGAAATGTTTCAATTTAATTGCTTTTCAAGCAAGCTATGTTTGGTGGTGAGACTCGACTAAATGAGTTCTTGGTGCCAAGATTTGGAAATTTTTTAAAGTCTTGGTTTTTTACACTTAGGGGCTGCAATGCACTCTTTAAATCCCCGAATGACAACTAGTGTCAAAATATAGATCCAAGAAATGTTTCAGTTGAGTTGCTCTTCAAGCAAGCTCTGTTTGGTGGTGAGACTGGACTAAGTTGTTGCTTGGTGCCAAGATTTGGAAATTTTTTAAAGTCTTGGTTTTTTAGACTTTGGGGCTTTCATGCATTCTTTAAATCCTTAAATGACGACTGGTATCAAAATTTAGCTGTAAGAAATTTTTCAATTTGGTTGCTTTTCAAGCGAGCCATTTTTGTGGTCAAGCTGGACTAAATTGGTGTTTGGTGCCAAGATTTGGAAATTTTTCAAAGTCTTGGTTTTTTCGGCTTAGGAGCTGCAATGCACTCTTTAAATCCCCAAATGACTTGTAGTGTCAAAATACAAGAGCAAGAAATGTTTCAATTTAGTTGCTTTTCAAGCTATGTTTGGTGGTGAGACTGGACTAAATGAGTTCTTGGTGCCAAGATTTGGAAATTTTTTAAAGTCTTGGTTTTTTAGACTTAGGGGATGCAATGCACGCTTTAAATTCTCAAATGACAACTAGTGTCAAAATATAGGTGCAAGAAATGTTTCAGTTGAGTTGCTTTTCAAGCAAGCTATGTTTGGTGGTGGGAATGGACTAAGTTAGTGCTTGGTGCCAAGATTTGGAAATTTTTGAAAGTCTTGGTTTTTTAGACTTAGGGGTCCCAATGCACTCTTTAAATCCCCAAATGACCACTAGTGTAAAAATATAGGTGCAATAAATCTTTCAATTTTTTTTCTTTTCAAGCAAGTTATGTTTGGTGGTCAGACTAGACTATGTTGGTGCTTGGTGCCAAGATTTGGAAATTTTTTAAAGTCTTGGTTTTTTAGACTTAGGGGCTACAACTCACTCCTTAAATCCCCAAATGACGATTAATGTCAAAATATAGGTGCAAGAAATATTTTAATTTAGTTGCTTTTCAAGCAAGCTATGTTTGGTGGTGAGACTGGACTTAATGAGTTCTTGGTGCCAAGGTTTGGAAATTTTTGAAAGTCTTGGTTTTTTTAGACTTAGGGGCTGCAATGCACTCTTTAAATCCCCAAATGATGACTAGTGTCAAAATATAGGTGGAAATAGGATGCCCTCCTCCTCTCTTGATAATAAAGTCCCTTTCTCCATTCTCTTTCCTAATGATCCTCTTTTTCATACATCTCCCCGAGTGTTTGGTTGTGTATGTTTTGTTCATGACATGTCTCTAGGTCTAGACAAACTTTTCGCTCGCGCTCTCAAATGTGTCTTCTTAGGCTATTCTCAACTCCAAAAAGGTTATTGGTGTTACTCTCCTGAAACTAAGAAGTATTACATGTCTGCCAATGTCACATTCTTTGAACAAACTCCTTACTTCTCTCCATCTGTTCAGGATGTTTCTATCCTTCAACAAGTCCTTCCTTTTCTGGTCATTCCAAGTGTTGATCCTAATTCTCCTACACCATTCTCTGTCATTCCAAGTCTTGATCCCAATCCTCCTGCACCCGTTTCTCCACATACTGAGATCATTCCGCACAGGGCTCTAATGGATAGTCCACCTCCCCAAGAAAATGGTGAATCTCCTACTTCAGATTCTTCTCCCTTGTCACCTTCTCCCACGCCTCCTGGTGAAAATGATTCAGCATGGCCTATTGCCCTTAGAAAAGGTACTCGTTCCACTCGAAACCCTCATCTTATTTATAATTTTCTTAGTTATCATCGATTGTCGCCCTCCTATTTTTCTCTTTTATCCTCAGTGTCTTCTGTTGCTATACCCAAGAATGTACAAGAAGCACTTAATCATCCTGGATGGCGACAAGCTATGATTGCAGAAATGCAGGCTCTTGACCATAATAATACTTGGGAGCTGGTGCCCCTTCCCCCAAGCAAAAAGGCGGTTGGTTGTCACTAGGTGTATGCAGTTAAAGTCGGCCCTGATGGCAAAATTGATCGGCTCAAAGCCCGACTTATTGCAAAGGGTTACACTCAGATTTATGGTCTTGATTATTGTGATACTTTCTCTCCTGTAGCCAAGATGACTACTATTCGCCTCTTCTTTGCCATGGCAGTCATTCGTCATTGGCCACTTCATCAATTGGATATCAAGAATGCCTTCCTACATGGTGATCTTGAGGAAGAAGTTTATATGGAGCAACCTCCTGGATTTGTTGCTCAAGGGGAGTCTGGTATGGTATGCAAATTGCATCGGTTTCTATATGGCCTCAAGCAATCACCACGTGCTTGGTTTGGAAAGTTTAGCTCTATTGTTCAAAAATTTGGGCTAAAGCGCAGTGAAGCAGACCATTCGGTTTTTTATCGTCATTCTTCTCTTGGGAAATGTGTTTACTTAATAGTATATGTTGATGATATTATCATTATAGGAAATGATGTTGTTGGAATATCTCAACTGAAAGAGTACTTGGATAGACATGTTCAAACCAAGGATCTTGGAGGTCTCAAATACTTCTTAGGCATTGAAGTAGCACAATCAAAAGATGGAGTTGTAATATCCCAAAGGAAGTATGCTCTTGATATATTACAAGAAACATGCATGATTGATTGTAGACCGGTAGACAATCCCATGGACCCAAACCAGAAATTAAGGACAGAAGAAGGTGAGTTATTCTCTGATCCAGAGAGGTATAGGAGGCTAGTTGGAAAACTAATTTATCTCACTATTACAAGGCCAGATCTATCCTTTGCAGTTGGAGTGGTTAGTCAGTTCATGCAGGCTCCTTGTGTTGACCATTGGAATGCTCTCATTCGCATTCTAAGGTATATCAAAAAGGCTCCCGGGCAAGGATTGTTATATGAAGATAAAGGAAGCACTCAGGTCTTTGGGTATTGTGATGCAGATTGGGCAGGTTCGCCTATTGATAGACGGTCTACTATAGGCTATTGTGTTTTTCTGGGAGGAAACGTTATTTCATGGAAAAGTAAGAAACAAAATGTAGTAGCTCGATCAACAGCTGAAGCTGAGTATAGGGCGATGGCGTCACTCACATGTGAACTCATATGGGTGAAACAATTTCTTCAAGAGCTTAACTTATGTGACGTCCATACTATGAAAATGTATTATGATAATCAAACTGCTCTCCAAATTGCATCAAATCTAGTGTTTCATGAGAGGACTAAACATATAGAAATTGATTGTCATTTTGTTCGTGAAAAGTTGTTGACTAAAGAAGTATGTACTGAGTTTGTTGGGTCAAACGATCAACTCGCAGATGTGTTGACTAAGTCACTAAGGGGTCCTCGGATTGATTTTATTTGTTCCAAGCTTGGTACATACAATTTGTATGCTCCAGCTTGAGGGGGAGTGTTAAATATATTATCTTTATCTTTTATCTTTATTAGTTAGTTTGTTGTTATTTGTATTTAGTTTGTTGTTATTTCTTATTTGTATTTTGGACTTAGCCCATACTTCTTCTATTATAAATAAAGAACCCTATGTGTGTATTGAACACAACGGAGTTTTCACTATATTCAACTACTATTACTAATAATAGGGTACCATAATAATTATAATAAGGTATCGTTATAATTATATGACTAATACTGATATTATTACTGTCATATTGGCACCAATAAAAATATTGTTACGTGCCTTCATATTGTCATAGTACTAAGTAATAAGAATATTAATTATTATTAATATACCATAATATTATTCTTCTTATTAATATATTATTAATGATAATATTGCTATTAATAATATATTATTATTAATAACCTTATTTGCACTACAATAACCTATACTCATTAGAATAGTAATAATCCCACATTATAATCAATAAGTGGTATATTATTTAAAGAATAATGATAATAATAATAATAATAGTAATAGTAATAGGAATAGGAAGAAGAAGAAAAAGAAGAAGTGTTATGGTAGGTTAGATCATTTGGTAGAAAATATTACATGATTAAATAAGGTGTTCACTACAATTTAGGAATTATTATTATTTAAAAGAGTATCATATATATACATACAAGCCTCCTACAATTTTTCATTTATGAAAAGAATAACAGCCGCACAAATAATAATAATACCTAAGTTGTAATGAACACAATACAAGGGTTTAATGTTTAAGTTATAGGACCCTTGTATGTACATATGTGGTACTCTTTTAAATAACAAACAAGAATTACTCTTTATACCTTTTATATGATACCATGTTCCAAAGACCGACATCCTATGAATTAGTGCTTCTTTAAATATTAGTTGTACCTTCATCTAATGTTTATTAACGGTAATAATAATAATAATAATAATAATAATAATAATAATAATAATAATAATAATAATAATAATGATAATAATAATAATAATAATGATAATAATAATAATAATAATGATAATAATATAAATAATAATAATAATAATAATAGGAAGAATAATGATAAGAAGAAAAATAAGTGTTAAGGTACGTTAGATCATTTGTTAGAATATATTAGATAATTAAATATTGTGTTCACTACAATTTAGGTATTATTATTATTTGTGCATATTTGTACGGCTATTATTCTTTTAATAAATGAAAAATTATAGGACCCTTGTATGTATGTGTATATATGGTACTCTAAATCATTATTAGAATTATTATATATGGTATCGTATAAATAAGATATCATTAAGAAGATATACTATCATTTAATAATAATAATAATAATTATTATTATTATTATTATTATTATTATTATTAAGAATAAGGTATTATTATTGTTATTATTATTAATAGGCTAATAATAAACAATCGTAACATTAAGTGATTAATAATGTTTCTTCATTATAATATACCTACTAAGGTAGGGTATTATTAACGGTAATAATGGTAATAATAAGAATTATAGGATAATAATAATAATAATTATTATTATTATTATTATTTATTATTATTATTATTATTATTATTATTATTATTAAATGATCGTTATTGAGCATAATAATGCCTAAATAAGATATACTCTTTAATGGATAATAATAATATTAATAACAATTATATGTCCTGCAAGGTAATTATCAACAAATATTAGATTGTTTTAAATTATTATCATTATTAGTAACGATATTATTTGCGTAAATAATAATAATAATATTAATATTTAGGCAAATATTAACTAAATAATTATAATATTATAATTGTTATTAATTAGATACAAATAATTAAGGTAAAATAATGTTAATAATAATAATATGGTTAATGATAATAATAATAATATTAATAATATTATTATTAATATATTGTGAATAACAGTAATATATTAGTCCATTATATATGAAAAATAGGTCTAGTAATAATATTTGTATTAGTAATAATATTAGTAATAAGAGCAATACTAGAATAATTATTGCCCCATTAAAAATAATAATTATTATTTAAATAATAAGAAGCACAATGTTATAAAAAAGGTACATTATGATAACAATTATTGACATATA